>OY720441.1:637500-680000 GCA_963082915.1 Dolichopus griseipennis
CCTAAAGCGTATTGTAAGTTGTTTTTCTTGCAGCTATTATATAGGGTAAAAATAAAGTATCGTAAGATGTTATGTAACTGAAAAATATGAAAATAATTGATATAATAACTTAAAAGCGTTTTTTCAGGCTAAGATAGAAACACAAGTTATAATAGAAACTCTTAACAAAAAAAATTTTTCTCACAAGATCTAAGTAGCTACAAAATATTTTTATAATTATCAAAAGAAAAAGTTTGTAAAATGATTTCTTAGAACTTCATTTTAAAATATTAATCTACAAAGATTCTTATTCTAAAGTAGAATAAAATCGAGCTGGTTATTTATTTTCGTGACTTCTATTAATGAAAATGATTTATCAAATTTTTGTTCTTTAACTCAATAATTGTTTTTCAAACTTTTCTTAACACATTTCTATGTGTACAAGGTAATACAAGATATTTTTCATTATTGATAAAAATCGAATCTACAGAAATTAATACTAATTATTTAAGTGATGAAATTAATTATGTATGAATTATATTTAAAATTATTTGTATAATAATCATACATAATTAAAAGATGGATTTGAATTTCAAAGATTAAATTTGGTATTTTCATACTATTAAAAATTCAAAAATATTAAATATTCGATAATAGCGAAATGTTCAATTTAAGAAAAATTTGTTTTAATAACCATTTGATTTATGCTCTTATTAATTTTTGTGAAATTTTTAATTTAATTTTCTTTTTTAATATTTTCTTTAGAGGCTAATGTCGATGCTTTAATTTTTAATTAAAAGTTAATTAAGAAATTATGTAAAAAACTCTTCAGTATTATTCAGTTCTTTTTTCAAATCTGAAAGATAAACCTTGATCTTTAGTCAAATATTAAAAGACAAAACATACATATGTGAAATAATTCAAACTATCAATTTAATTTTAAATGTCTTCTTGATTATAATTGATAATTTATTTTGACCTAATTAAGCTCAGAAAAACAAACTAACATAATTTTTTTTTAATAATTTTTATTGCTTTACATTTTAATTCAAAATTTTACTCTTACAAAATTTTGTTTTTACTAAAAATTCATGTTACCGGAAAATTTATTTTCCGGATGCAATATTGCATAAATAAATTGGAAATTTTGTATTTGCGGATAGATTGAAGTTTTAAAATTGTACGCGTATAACTATTTTTAGAATACATTAAATTTTTAAAAAATATTTGAGAGATATTTTAATTCAAAAATATTTTTTCCAAAAAAAATGTTTTTTGTTGCATTTTTGAACTATAGAGAGTGCTAAGTGTATGTGATTGGTATATGAAATGAAAATAAAATAGAGGGGCTGTAAAAATTTATTCATAAAATTTTTTTTTTGTTATGAAGCTGGAGATATTTTTAAAAGGACAATATAATGTGAGTTCTAAAACGTTTACAGCTCGACATTTGCACCCTTATTTAAAAGTACATTTATCCATCGAAATTATTTTATGTTTGAAAATTTAAATTATATATCTGATATGCAAAATAAAAATATAAATTTTAATAAAGTAAAGTAGTTACAAAAGAAATAATTTGAAAGCGAGGAAATTATTTGCAGGAGATACAACCAAAATGGCATTTTTTACACTTTTACACGTATAAAGAAATTTTTTTTTCATACATGGTGTATGACTGTAAAAAACAATGGATTCAATAAATTGTATTCAAAAAATATATTTAAATTGAAAATTGATGATTTATGCTTTTCAGCAAAATATCGAAATTTGATATAAAAAAGTAAACAAAAACCGAATAAATTAAATTTGAATTTTTTATAAAAATAAAACAAAAACAATAAGCCTATAATAATATAAAACTTAAAATGTATTATTTATATTAATTTTTCAATTTTCAATAAATTTTAAAAATCAATTACAATAATTTAAAAAAATTAATATCGATTGAAAATAAATTTTCCAAATTAAAAATAAAAAGGTGAATAAAAAAATTAAATTAATGTTTGCATATGATTTGGTTTTTGATTAAAGTATGTATTGATCCTCTATTGATTAACAGTGCAGTTTAAATCAAATTTAAAGGTGCTGTTATGAAATATATAAAATTTAATTTTAGTGATTTAATTAAATATTGTTAAAATTTTTAAAATCTTTTTTATATTAAATTAAGTTTCAAGTTTCAAGCAATTTAAGTCAAATGCAATTTTTATTAAATAAAAATAATGTTTTATAAAATATTTATTACGAAAATCAATCAATTTAAAAAGAATTTTGAAACAAAAGTGTTTGAATGATAAGTAATGAATAATAAACCATCTAAGATATTTTTTAACTACATTTAGTTATTGTTACAATTAGGTTTGTCTAATTAAAAAAATAAATGCAGTTAATTAATTACTGATAGTTTTAATTACGTTCAATATCAAATTTCGTAGATACCTATATAAAGTTGTCAAATTTTAAATTTTTTAAATTAAAATAAAAATTATTGCGTTAATATTGCTAAAAAAACAAAATAAAATTCAAATAATGTTTCCGGAAATGAAAAAAATTTAATTTCAATAATTAAACTTTTTTTTTTGTTTTTCAGGTTATTTTTATGTATATTTTATTCTTTATCAATTATTCTTTATATCTATACATATATATGAAAATAAGAAAATATTTCAAAATATTTGTAAACATATCATAATTAACGCATCGTAGCGTGTGTGTATTTAAAATGTGTGAAGGTAATAAATCTTAATAATTTTTTTTTTTTATAAATTTTGTTTCATTGTTTCGATATTTCTGATATTTCGTTTGTTAATTATTAATCAATAAGTTCAAATTATGTAAATTAACACCAATAAAGTAAAACCATAAATCAAATCTGTTTGTTAGCATTAAAAAATTACAACCTATGCAGAGTTTTTTTTTTCAATATTTTGTTTTGTATATATTATATACTATAAATAATATACATACTTACCTATATGAAAAAACATGGTATAACATTTAAAAAACTATAAATTAAAAAAAAATGCTATAAAATAAAATTAAAAGTGGAAACCACCATGAAAATTCGCAGCGTGATGTCTAAAAGCCGCACCAATAATAAAATTAAAAATTACCGATGTAATTTAAAAAAAATTAAATAATATTAATAGTTATCCATAATTTTTGAAATTTTTTTTAATTATTTTGAAGTAAATGTTTTGTAATAATGTTACTTGACTGAACTTTTTAAATTATGTTTTGTTAGGTTTTATTATTTTTCACACATTTTCCCAATTATTTACTTGAAACAGACTAATTCTTTTTAATAACATATACCATATATCAGAGTCATTCTTATTTGCGGATTTTCAATAAGTAATCTTTTAGTAGTATGTACCGTATTCCTGTACATTCAATTGAAATTTTATTAAATATTGTAAATGATCAAAATGTAAATTTCAGTTAATGTTTTGTAACTTTAATTTAAATAAAGCGCATCTCATGTGATAAGTCTTAAATATTGTAAACGCAGATCTTGGAAATTGCCAGAAATTTTTGATTACTTTGGATATAACTTTATTAATTAAATCATTTATAAATAATTAAATTAATTAAATAATTAGTTAAAATACTTTCTTATTCACATACTTATATACATAGGTTTATTTAAAATTTTATATATCTACTCGTATACGTACATATAAATTATAAGTTCCCTAAAAGTATTTGGAAATAATTTTCCAGTTCCTAAGCTATTTTTTCCAATACAATTTTAAACTTAATTGTTCCATTTTGTTGCAATTTCGTTCAAAATTCGGATTATATTGTACAAAATTTAAATTCTATCTAAATTATTTTAAACATTTTCAAATTTTAAATGTTGTGTGTTTTATATTTTTGACTGCAAATTGAAATAGAAACAGAATTGAAAAATGAAGATCAAATTTATTGAGATGAATTTCAAAAGTTCATTATCAATAAAGGAAACTATATTATAATAAAATATTCTATAATATATACGTATAACAGTTTTAATTGTCTAGGGTCAAGAATTTTTTCCTTCTTATATCAATAAAAATTTTGCACAATTTTTAAATTTAAATTTTTTAGCAAATAGCTAATTAAAAAATAAAAACTTTTGAAAATTTGATTTATTTCAAAAATAAAAATTAATAAAAAAGAAAAGAAAAGTAGGAGATAAATAATATATATTTATATATGTTATGTATCATCTTTTTTGTTTTATATGAAAACCAAAAAAAATTTGTTGGTTTTCACTTTTTGTTATTGTTATACACACAGAACACACTGTTATAAAAGCTGTCATAATTATTTAAATGAAAATATTTTTACATTTGAAATGTTTAAAATAAAAAAAAAATGTGATAAATATAAAATTATAATCTTTTTCTTGTTAATTTTTTTCAATAAAATTTGATTTAAAACATTTGACTTGTTCAAGTTATAAATTATTTTAGAAGATAATTTAAATTTTATTATAGCCACCTAGATATGGAGTAAATGAAATGTCAGAGTGAGAGAGATGTTATTTGTTATTCTTTTTTAAAATTTGTTTCTTATTTTGAAAGGAAAAAGGTAATTTATAGTACAGTGTTATCTAAGCCTTAAAACATGTTGATTAATTTCTTTCGTTATAAATTATTTACCGTATTCATTTCTTATAAATATAAAAAAATGAATTTATGGATAAAATTTTTAAAAATAATTACGAATCTTTTATTTGGTACTAACGATTTTGAACTACGTATTTATTTAATATACCTAAAAAAAAGTCAAGGAAATGTAGAAATTATTTCACAAAAATTTTCGGATATGTACAATTTCATGTTTTTAAAAACTTGTGTGCTTAAATTTTAAGGTTAGAAAAAAGAACAAAATTTACACTTTTCACTAATACTTTTATAGACCAATTTGCGGATAACTGATTGATAATTTACCCTGAAAACCCAGAAGCAGTGCAAAAGTACTGAATGGAAGTACTTCTTTTTTACTGAATTTAATAACCTATATGGTGGGAAAAAATTCATCAGTTTCGCACTAATACATTGAATTTTTTCTCCTTCCTTTCATCACTTTTTCAGTACTTTTCCAGTGGTGAATCGAAGTAGTTTTTCAGCAACTTTTCAGTGGTGGTTAAATAGAAGTAATTTTTCAGCACTTTTTCAGTACCTTATGTGGTGAATCGAGGTAGTTTTTCGAGGTAGGTGAATGTTAGTAGTTCTTTTCAATTACAGAACTTCAGTCCTGAAGAACCAGTATTTAAAATTACAAATACAATTTTTTTTTTATTCTAAAAAAGTGTAAAAATTCTTTTGTATGGTGACTCAGGTTATTACGGTTCATAATGTTGAATATTCATGCATTAGTGTCCTTTTGTTTACTATCAAAACTTGTATAATTTAAATGAATGAAATGTTAAACTAAAGACCCTCTATAGTTCGTCATTTTCTCTAGTTTCCAAAAAAAAAAAATCAATATTTCATAATTATATCATTCATGTTCTAATTAATTTATTTCGAGTCTGAAGAAACAAGCAATTATAAACTGTTTTAGATTTTTCGATAAATATTATGTTGCAATTTGATATAGTTTAAATTAGCTTTATACACAATAATTTGTAAAATTTTGAACCTAAATTTTAATCCTTATTAAGCAAATGTTGTTCAGATCTGCGAGAGCGATGCTCGAACAGGACCTGTGAGAACTTGGGTAATAAAATAACATAATTTAAGAGTTAATAACTTTTATAACCTTAAATTTAAGTCAATTGCGACATCTCGAATAAAAATCAAAATTTATGATATTACATGTTTACATAAATTATTTTAGGATTTATTCAAAATTTTAGAAAGGCTCTTAATTTTTAACAATTTTCTTTAAACTATAAGAAAAATAAAACAAAATTTGAGAGAAAAATAATTTCAATAAAGAAGAATTTGTTTACTCTGGAAAACTAAAAATATTTAGTAGTTAAATTATATTTAGTAAAATTATGAAATTATACATTAAATCAGTTTTTTTGGTTTTTATAATTAAAAGAAAGGGGTTTAAATCAATTTATTTGAGATACTCAAATTCTTCGTTTCAGATTATAATAAAGTTTTTGTTTTATATCTAATCGTATATTTACTATTGGGTATATTAAGAAGCGAAGACAAATATTAACTAACTCAAATAATTTTTAAAATTTTTATTTTTCAGTTGCGCCAAATTTCATTTTAATTTTTTGTTACAACAAGATAATAAAAATTGATATTAATTCCTTCACTTTTTAATTTGTTATCTGTGTACATAAAACTCTGTTGTTTAAAATTAATTTGGCTGTTATTCTCTATTTTTATTTTATGGCGCATACAGTAGTTTAAATTTTTTTATAGATATTTTGTTATCTTTATTACTTTAAGAATAATTTTAAAGTAAACTGTTAATAATAAAAAAATACTTATTTTGGATTTGATTACATTCTTTTTATCATGTTTTATTACTTAATTAACGATTTTTTCAACTCATTAAAATTTTGAAAAACGATTAATAAAAGAATAGATATACGTTACAAATAAAAAAACACAGAATATTTTTCAACTAATAGAACAAATTTTTATTTTCTTAATAAATGTGAACCTTAAACCGCTAAAAATTTAAAAATGGTCATAAATTTTTCCCCAAATATGTGTGGTATATATAATTCATAGTTTATTTTTAGCTGTTTCAATTAATTTAAAAACTACTTAAATTTTATATAGGTATGTACTCGTAGATACTTGATATTACAAAAACCGACATGTATCAAGTATATTAATTTACAATATAGTAGAATTTTGTAACATCATATTTTACTTTGTAAACTTATATATTAAAATTTTTAGTTCCTATAATCTTTATGACTCACTATTCAAAATATTATTTAATATCAGAGTAAATATTTTTAAAATAAATATATTTTGTATTTGAAAAGAAATTTTTCAGTACTGAATTTCTAATGTTCATTTAATATTTGTTAGAGCGGGTAATTAATGGAGACATCCAAATCCAACGTCTAAATATACATTTAACATTACCGTATAGAATTTTGACCAAAACTAAATACAATAGCAATAAATCGTTTTTAAAAAATTTTTTTTTATAATAAAGACGTTCAAATATTATAAACGATTTAATTTTTTGACATAAATTTCTGTAAACTTCACAATATAAATTATGGTCATTTTAATTTTTAGAAGATTTTCAAAGGCGAGAGAATTATTAGTGAAAAAAATTAACAATTATTAAAGTTAAATTTGTTAATTTTTGACATTTTAATGACAGGCGCCTATTAATGAACCCCTTATACAAACAATATGATATTCGAAATAAGAAGTATTCACAATAATTTTAGGATTTGTTTATTCATAAGTTATAAAAATTGAAAGGCAAAATTTTTAAACTTAAATAAACAATAATTGATAAATTTAGTTTAGGAAAAATTTCGAAGGAGGAAATAAAAATAAAGAAAGCAGAAGGAAAACAAAAATAAGAAACGAAAATGCTTTTAAACTATCAAAATAGCTTCTTGTAATAAAATCTTTACTTATTATTTTTTAATATAAATTTAAATAAATCTATATACCTATAATATATATTATACATTTATATATATATTCATAAAAATATGTAGTTGTAGCTATATATTATATATTTATACAAATAGATATGTCTTTAATATATTTTGTGTTTCTTTTTATTTGTTTAAATATTTAAAAACGTTATTTTTTCATTAAAATGTCTTAAAACAAATTTTTATGTAAATATATTTTTGTTTTATTTTTTTATTTTTACTTAATTTATATTTTAAGTATTTTGTATGTTAATAATACAGACATATATATATATATATATATATATATATCATTTTTATTTTACTTTTTTAATAAGTTTCAAAAAAAATATTTTATTTGATTTTTCTTAAAAAATGAGTTTTGACGACCCTCCTGATTTTTTTTGTTGCTTTTCGTCATTTTAACTCTATCCACCCACATGGATTTGTGAGATAAATTCTTTCTTTTCTACAAAAACAAAACAACAAAATCCAAAAACAGTTTTTTTTAGAAATTTTATACGATTTTTTTTAATTTAATGTTGTAGTTTTATATTTTGGATGGTGTTCGTTTTTTAAAAGTTGTCGCGACTGAATAAAAAATAAAATTGAAATTGACAAAACCTTACAATTTCCACCGTTTCAAAAGGCTAAAAAGAAACGATTAAATATTTTTTTTTAAATTCATTGTCCAAAAATATCTCCAACGCACTTTCTTATGATAAAAGATGATGATATTATTGTCTTTTCACTAAAATATTTTTTGTTCATATTAAGATTGCTTTTATTATATTTTTTGCTTTGGTACAAAAAAGCATCACGTTTTATATTTCAAAAAAAATTTACATACTTTTAAACTAATCTAGCCTTCCATTTTGTGAAAACAAGTTATAGAGCCCTTTACTCTCTTAGTCCTTTAATCAAATGTTTTAAAGCTTTTGTGTTACAAAATTTCTTTTGACAGCAGTTTGAAAGCTTCTATATAGTATTATAGTATATGAATATTTTGAACTATTTGTTATTAATACTAATATTAAAGAATAAATGTTGGGTTTCTTTAAACAGCTACTGTTTCTTTTTAACAAATAGCAGAATAATTAAAATTTTAATACTGCTTAAAAGATTTCCTTTGTATATCTTATGTTAGCCCATTTTAATATAAGCGAAAACCGAATCATTTCTTATAAAAATTTTGTACTTAAATTGAAATTTAAAAATTTGAGGTGTCTTAAATTTAAACTAAAGTTGATTATTGTTGTAGAATCTATTTTATTAGATTCAAATTTAAAACATAGGTACATCTTATGACAATACAAAATTTTAAAAATGACTTAGAATAACTTTATATATTTTATCTAGTTTGCAGTTACTAATTTACTATGTATGTGTTATTTAATTTATTAATGGTTCAGTAATAAAGATAACTACAAAAAAAAATTGTTCTTAATAAAATTATATTTTCAAATTTTCAAACAAAATAATAATTAATGGTTTGAGTCTGTCCGTGTGTCTTATTTCTTTAAACAAACATTTTGTGAAAAAATCATTAGTTTTGAATTATATTACATCCATGTAAACAGAAGTAAGTATAGGTGTCATTTTCCTTTTAAGGTCTTAAACTGCTTTTTGTATTAATTACGATTATTAAGAAAATCTGTCAGAAATAAATTGGTATCAAATTTTGGTTGATTTTTAATAACGATGCCTATATATTTTTTTTATAAATGTTTAACTTTAAAACCCCTTAATCTCCTTATTGCCTTCTCCTTTTAATTTTTTTCCCTTCAAAATCCACTCAGGTAATTTTATTAGCGTTATCTAATGTTAATTATTTTTTCTATTTCATTTCCTCTTTATCTAATGTAATAACTTTAAACTATATGGATCACTTTATCAGGGTGTTTACTAAGCACATAAAATTTTCTTTATCTATTTTTATATCCATTATAGAATTCTTCTAACATTCTTATATTGCACCGGAACACACTAAAAAAAAAAAAATTTTTAAACATACACTTCTAACTCTGAAAATGGAGAATGCAATGAACTGAGATCAACTGTGTAACGTAATCATAGCGTAAATTGAACGTAATCACATCATTTTATTCTCTAAATAGATACGCATAAATATCAGTGTTCTGTTATGACGTACCTAGGATAAAAAACATTATTTTTAGTGAAAGTAAATGAATTTAAAATTAAAAAAAAATATTTGATTTTAAAATATTCCGTATTCAGAATGTTTTTTTTTATTTGTTGACTTTTTCTTTTAAACTTTGTAAACAAAATTGTTTGTGCGTTCTACGAAGAAGAGGAAAAAAATCGTTTGCTTATTTGGATAAAAATCAAGATTTTGAATTATATTTTGTTTATATTTTCTAATATTTTTGAATGGTGAAACGGTGGCGACAAGTCACTTATACATGCAGCTATATGCATATCTGTTTGTGTTACGTTAAATCCTTTACTTTCATTTTTTGTTTTTATTTTTCATTAATGTTCGAGGTAGCTGATTCAGACGACTTGAAAAATAAATATTGAAAGATGTTAATTTGCCTCCAAAATAAATATTAGTTCAAATGTAGACAGTTGTTGTAGATGTAAATAATAGAAAATAACTCGTGTTTTATGGAATTGGAGTAATTTTTAACAGCTTGTTAAAAGCTAGTTAAAAATAAAACATATTATAGTTTTAAAATTATCATATTACTATAGAGATGTTAAACTGTGAATAAGATGAACAAAATAGAAAAAAAAATTATATACATATATATATTTATATAACTAATTTGAGATAGGTACCTATATTCATATATATCTACTTATAAGTTTTTAACATAAAAATACTAGGCATTAGGTAAATAAATAATTAAATAATGAGCATTTAGTTTGATAAATAAAATATGTTATTGAAGAAGTAAAAAATATTTTAATGTTATCTGTCCGATCAGAATTGACGTATATAACTTAAAAAATGGATAATAGTATGCAGAAGTTGAATTTTTGTTTGCATATGTTTAACAGTTTTTTTATTTGTTTTTTTCTAAAAAAATGTATTTTTAAATTTTTTAATTCACCAGAAAACTTTTCTGCAAAATAAAAAAGTAGGTACTTATATATTTATTTATGTGGCTCAAATTTTATATCCAAATAGATAAAATTTAAAAATTAATTCTTTATTCATTTGTATATAATATAACGATGTATTTTATTTAATTAAAAATCATATTTTGCTCAAGTTAATTTTTAAATTTGTTTTATAGAATCTTTTTGTTTTGTAAGTTTAAACACTAAGTATCTATTACAGATATTAAAATTTTCTATTACGAATTTTCCTACGAAATTATATTAGAAATATTATTCTTGACGTTTATTAATTTTCGTTTTCTCATAAATATAGTCTCAAAGGATCGGATCAGAATCAAAAAATAAATTGATCTAGCTATTTTTTTCCGTTCGTCTGTCCATCCGCTCAAAATTTAAAAGAGCTAGAATTATAAAATTTTCACAAGTCGTCGTCGCTATTAAATCCAGAAGGAGTTACCAAAATTATTTAGTTTTATGGCCAAAGTTTGTGCATAATTTAATTGGTGTAGTGCAGTGCCTTGGAGTAGCTGCCATACAATTTCTTGTTTTATATGAGCATTACTTTATACCTAATGAGCAAAGTGCCTGAAATTTTTTAAATAGTTGTTAACTTCAGTGGAAGAAGTTTCAAGAACTGCTTTTTAACTTATATTTTCTTTTAAACATTTTCTTTTGAAAGTCTAATAAGTAGTGTATTTAAAATTTTGCAAAAAGTTATTTATCGGATGATCTGATGCTTTTATTACGGTAATACGGGTATCGCTGAATTGACATTGTTTACTCTAAAAACTCTTCGTCGTTCTTTTCTGAAACTTACAATTGAAAAAAATTGGAACTTACCGAAGAAAATGTTCTGTTAAGTATTTTGTATGAAGAAATTAATGGATATTAATATTTAGCAATTTTTTTAAATAAAAAGGTCTTTAACATTTTTAATATGCTTATTTAAACTTTCGGTTAGTAATCTCTAATAGAATCAGGAAATATTACAACACAAATAAGAAATTTAAAATGAATTTTTGTATGTTTGGGTTATAAATTTTGCAAAGATACAATTTAAATAGTTTTACCTTTATAATATCATTACAACTTTTCTTCCTATAAATTATTAAAAGATTATTTTATTACATTGCTGACAAGTTTTTAACATTTTTGTTTAAAAATATAAAAAATTAAAAAAAGTATCAATTATAATATAAACATAGTATATATACAAACATAATATGTATTATTTTTAAAACAAAAATGAACACTTTTCATTTAAAATAATATAGACAAAAGAAGACGAAAAATTAACTACAGAATTGTGAATGTCACAAATAAATATTATGATGCAGTGTTAACGACACTTAACACTATCGTATACATATTGGTTTTACGCCTTGAGATCATTTTATTTTCTTATTTTTTCCCTGTTGTTTTGATTTCCTTTTAATTTTTTTTTTTAAATAATTTTTCATTTAATTACGATGTAGTCAAAATATGCAATTGAAAAATATGATGTTTCCCTTTATTATTCATTTCATACAACAATTCAAAATTAAGAATATATATGTCATGTTGTGTAGTGTAAGAACTGTAAAGAGTATTAATATATGTATGTACGATGTAGAAGATTGGGATGCATCTTCTACAGCAAATGGATTTTGAAAAAAACAAATATTTCTGTGTCTATTTTAAAATGCACGTGTGCAATTTTTCTTATTTTTAATAAATGAATAAAAAAGAAAACAAAAAAAAATATTATAAGAGAAAATATATTAAAAATTAAATGAACAGACGAGAAGGAATAAAAAAACAAAAAATAAAGTAGAAAGAGACAAAAACAAAAAGAATATAATTTTGTTCTTTCGTTTTTATCAATTCTGTGATATTAATAGTGAAAATTCAAAAATAGTGTCACTTTACATTTCCTCCCTGCGTATTTTAAATAAAAACATAATTTATTTTTTCTGCTTTATATTTTTTTTTTTTTTAATTTGTGTTTAGAAACACAAAAAGAATATAAATAAATATTTTTAGAGCAATAAGTGTTTTGGGAAAGCGATAAAAAGGTTGACGCTTCGACAATTTCGTCATACAAAAATGTTAAAAATTCTATTTTTAATTTTACTTCATTTTTTTGTTTGTTTATAAATGTATATATATTATATGAACAAAATATATATGTATAAATAAAATTAAAAATACCAAAAAATTTTAATGTAATTGGATTTAAATTCATCAAAAACTACAACTTTACAAAATTTTCTATCTATAAATTTTTGTAGCGTTAATGTACAACTAAACCTCTTCAATAAAAACTAATTTAATTTTTTCCTATTAAACAAGTGATGAAAAAAACCAAGAGTTTTTAAAAAAATACATCTTCAAAATTATATAGTATTTTAGACTTATTATTTTATCATTTATTTTTATAAAAATATGTATAAAAAGAAATGATAATATTATAATGGAGTTATTTCATTCATTTATTATTAAGTATGAATAATTATGAAATCAATACTTAGAATATAAGTCCAATGCACACAAGACAATGAATGTACACAGACCTGTTAACATATGCAAAATATAATTTTGGAGCTTCAATGTTAACGTTTAATTTTGGCAAAAACCTACACTGGTGAATAAATTCCTGATTTATAAAAACATAAAAGTTTTAATTTTTAAGCCCTAGTAGCCCTTCAATGGGAAAGGTTCAGCTGTTTCCCTAATACCTGCTTTTTACCTAATAGAACGTTTGTTATAACAATTTATGTATAGAGCTTTTTCCGACTTTGGGGGCTGTTGCTCCGTAACGGGTGGGCTACAGAAAAAAGTTCTTCCATGAAATTATTTTTTTTTTGCAATAAGTAGCCGTATTTAAAATATCTTTTCACTATTTCAAAAGTTTTAAAAGTTTTTGCAATCATACGGATGGACGGACAGAGTGATACATTATAGGCCAATTTGTATCAAATCTTTTAAAAATGTGCTAAAAAGCGTGCGTTGTTAATTTTAATTAATTAGTTGGAATAAGTTATATAGGTATAAAAAGTTTTTAAAATAATTATTTAAGTTAAGGGTAAAAGTAAGAAGACTCCTACAAAAAATAAAAAGAAAATTCATTTTAATTGATTCCTGTTGCGAACGTGCTTTGAATGCGTTTTTTTTTGTTTTGATTATTTTATTAAAATCAAAACTACATCCTGCAGTTATAAGAAAAATATTTTATAATATCAATATTACAGAGGGAAAATGAAAAAGGAAAATGTCCAATCCGAACAGACACCCTTCATCTGATTTAAAAAAAAAGTGATATTTTTCTTTAATAAAATCAAAATAGGAGTGCCTATAATTCATAACAGTAATATCCTATTTCAAACTCAAAAAAATTTCAGTTTAAACTAATTGTTTTTATTTAAAAAAATACTTAAATACTTTGGTTTTATATTTAAAAAATAAAATAAAAGGTATTCTTCCTTTTAGGATCAGATTTATGTCTGCAGAATTGAACCTCCAACTGTGAACTAAAATGATTGTGTCGATATAATTGAATTTCTTTTACAGTTATAGTTAATTTTCTGCCTTATAGAATTCAATATAAACTATGACCTAAAACTTTAGGAGTAAAAAGTGTAGAGCCAACAATATAGTCAAAAACAAAGGGAAAAAGAGTCCCTAAAAAGACAATCGGTGTTTATTCTCTTAAATATTTGAAAAAAAATCCTGAATTCCTGCTGGTTTTTTTTTTTTATTTCAAATACCTAGTTCTTGTTTTGAAAAACAAAGCAATTGCAAAAAAAAAACAATTGAAAAAGGACAACATTTATTATAAATCCATAAACCAATGAAAAAAAATATTAACTGTTGCTAAAAGGAAATGAAAGTTTAAATTGAAATTAATAGTTAACTTTTGTGACACCCTGTTTTTTTTCTATTTTCGAATCATACACACAGAAGTAATATGTTTTACATTTTAAAATCTGCTGCATTTCTTAAATTTTAAAATAGCTTAAAAATTTAATTTTTTCTTTAAATATACTGTGATTTGTTTCCTTCATTTTAGGGTTTAGCCTATAGGTACTTTATATTTTTGTTTCATTTTTGCATTGTTATGCGCAGTAGTATAAATTTTTTAGGTAGGTAGGAAAATACAGAATAAAGTGTAAGAAATTTTGAATAAGTTTTATTCTTTGCCATTCCAAAACAATAGTAGTCCTGCTTTTTAAAATTATTTTCAAAGAAATAGAATAATAGAAAAAAAAATGAGCATTAAACATTTTTTCAGAACTAAAAATTAAAAATTTTTCTTTGTGTTTAAAAACTAAAAAAAAGAAAGGAAAAAAAGGATCGCCCTTTTATGTTCTTTTTCACAAATCTTTTGTGTTCGCGTGAATTTTTTTTTATTAAGGATTCGTTCTCTTAACAGATATTTTGAATTTTTGTTTTAAAATCATATATAAATATTAACTTATAAAAATGCATAAGTAACATAATACTTTAAAACACTGCAAGAACAGAACAAAATATATCCTAAAAATAAGAGGGTTGGTATTTCGGTTTTTGAAAGCACATTTAAGAGCACAATTCCTAAGTTATAATTCCAAAAAAGGGATCAAAATATGATCTTTTTGTTTGATTTCATGGTAGAATGCCAGTCAAAAAAAGAATTCAAAGAAAAATTATAATTCTTTTACATTTGAGGTTATATGGATGATGATAAAATCTATTTACAAGTCTTACAATAGTTTTAAAATTATTTTATTTAATTTTAATCTATATTTTTATTATAATATGCTTTGTGCATCTTCATATGGTGGGTTTGATTTTTCTTAAGTTCACATGAGTAAAAAATAAACAAAATAATAGACAGAATGGAAAATGACAGGAAATTTGTTTGTATTTGCAGATACAGATACAGATACGTATACATATTTAATTTCAACCATAAAATTATTTGACGGATAAATGCCAAATCAAGTTAATTGTTTTTATTTGAGGAATTAAATACATCGTGATTTTATCATTCCCATACTTTTTTTTTTTTTTTTTCGTTTTTATCTTCAAGTGTTAAAATTTGACAGAAATCACGTGACTATTGTTTACTAAAATATAAAATAAATAATTAAAAATAAAAAAATCACAAAATATTTGACTTAAAAATGTGTGCTAATTGAACAATATTGCGGTTTGCGAATAGTTTTTGAATGAAATTTCTAATTGCATTTTAATTTAAATCATATTATAGCAAGGATGTTTTTTTTTTTTTTTATATATTCTAGTGTTGTTTATCAAAAAAGGCTATTTGGTTTTATTTAATTGAATAATAAAACTTATTTCAAATCGTCTCTAAAATTTGGTTGCGTTTACAGCTCTTTATTTGAACAGGAAAGGAAGATAAGACAAAATATTTGATTATAATGCTTTAGAATTCCCCTATATATATATTGTTATTTATTCATTTTTTCAACGCGCTTTATAATTTAAGATTTATTTGTTATTCAAGAAAAAAAATTCCAAAAAAGACACATTTAAATAGAACTATTATTTCCTCAGTTTGTCTAAATCAGAAAAATTTCAGTTTGATTTAGTGTTTTCTGAGATACGTCCTTTATATATTTCTATGTTCCCTTTAGTTTACCAAAGTTTCAGAATGCCTTTGCGTATTATTAAACGCGCAGACATTATCGATCATTATTATTCGGGGCAAAATGATATTAACATAACACAAACTCAATACAAGAAATAAATTTATATTTTTTTTATAATTTTAAAACGAACTTACCTGAAATTCGTAGTTTTCTTTCTTTTATTTAACAATAGATAAAATACACATACAGCAACATTCCTTTTGATCAGAATTTTTTGAAATCCTTTTTACAAAGAAAAAATTGATTTTAATTCTTTTTAAAACTTAAATTAAAAACTTGGTTTGAAAAGAAAGGGTTTGATTTGAACAATTATAGGTTTTTTTTCCTTGATTTCCACTAGATAGGCACATTGACGACAACCTATAGTGTTTTTTATTAAATTTTCTTATGAGTATATTTACCTTGAACGAGAACGATACCACTGTCCGGCATCATCCGGCAACGGGTAGTGATTGCTTTTTTATTTTGCCGTCCGACGTCGATGTCGGTATAACAACAATATAAAAAAAAATCACATGCGGTTCATGTTTCGTGATTATTTTTACACTGAATAGTATAAATAGAAAAATTCGGTGTCTGCACTGCAACAGCGTCGTCACTATTAATACTGGTCTAGTGGGAATAGACCTTTAACCATGTCAACAAAATATACAATTATATACTATTAATAGCATTTTGCGATATTGTTTACATAACTATATTTATATATGTATTTAATAAGTAATTGAATAAGTAATACATTATAAATATGAATTTGTTTATAAAAATAACCTCATTAGAATAGCCTTGAAATTTTTTTTTGTTTTACAATTATTCCTTTCCAGCAATTTTAATTGATTTGCAACCCTCTCGGAAACTGAGAAACTTCAATGGAAAAGCTGATTTACTATCTTAATGATAAATTATGTTGAAAATTACTTTAATATGAATATAAATAACTAACAAGCTATTAGTCATCAAATAGGTCACCTATGTTCCTAAGTTAAAATAGCCATAGCCCATAATGTTGAGAGATAGGAAATAAGTTGCGAACTATACATAGTGTAAAAAAATTTAGTAAATCAGGGGAGAGGTCCGATATTAAATTATCTATTAGAAATATAAATTAATTTTGTAAAGGAAGGATAAACAAAGCTTACAATATTCTCAAAACAGTGTCATAATAATTGGAACATCATAATTTTTTATAACACATTATTTTGTTTTTTTATTATAAATAACGTTTTGGTCTATGTGAATATTTATAATAAAATTAGGTAAACATAATACGTACACTACACATGTATATATAATATATTTACTTGTGCAAATGTGATGATCACATGTTGTTTAAATTAATTTCATCAAAAATTAAAGAACAAACATACCTTTTGTAAGCACAAGTAAAAATCTATCGCATTTTATATAATCAGACATACAAACACATTGTTATTATAAAATATATTTGAAATATTCATAAATGAATAAGTGTTTATAAATATTATTATATATTTGCAGTGTATTTAGAGGTATATACGTAATTTAAGATACTAGATAACTTGTAGATAGGTAATAGGAATATATATATACATTTTTATATTATGTTTTATATCTTTTCCTTACTGCTGGCTGACTGCGTTGATGACGATGATGTGACAAAATTAATGAGACATGACAAAGACATTCGTCTATTTTATTTTTATTTTTTTGTATACTTATTATTACTGTTTGCTGTTTTGTTCGTCTTTTTGCATCTCGATTATTTTTTGTGTTATTTCTTTTAGGTTAAATCTACCATTAAATAAAATATGTACCTATATTATAATATAATGTATATGTATAAATTAAAATATAATATGTTTTTATATATTCCTATATATATGCATATATATGCATACTATACATATGTTTATTATATATAACAATAGTAATAATAAATAATAGAATTAATATAATACTGGTAAAGTACCTATATATAAAATTGTAAGCTATAATGCATATACTATATAGTTTGGTTAAAACTCGTATATTGCATAATATGATAATCATAAAGTCTTTTTTTAAAGTTGAATAAAACATAAAATTTATCAAAAATTTTGTTTTTGATATTTCTTTAATTTTTATAACTAATTTATTAGCAATTACTAATACTAATTTTTCTTTATTTTTTAATTACACCCTTTAATTGAAAATGTTTAGTTTGTTGAAATAAGTGCAATTTTCCTTCATGATATCAAATCTAAGAATTATTTTTTATAAAGTAGGTATTATTAATATTTTATTAGGATAAAAATGTCCTATAGTTAATTACTACTGATATACGAGTAATAAAAAAATTTAAAAAATTGTAAGATTTAAAACAAAAAATATTAATTTTATTGAAAATGAAATTTTTCTTATTATTTAAGTTTACAGGTGTCAGATATAAGTATAATATAGTTCGATTAACTATTTGAAAATAATCGAAGTATCCAAAATAATTAATAAATACGAACCTAGCTAATTTTGTAAATACTCGTTTAAAGATAACACAAAACAATTCAGAGATGTGAAACATTTTATGTTATAAACGCATTATCACAAATTGAGGAATAAAAAAACCAACCTGATAATTTTTGTTTTTATAATTCCATTAACTTAAAAAAAAAAAAAAACCTACCTTTAAAAATAAAATTTTGAATACCTACCTACTTGTATCTTAATAAAGCATATCGTAACTATATTTGTTTTGGAAAAAATAGGATGATGTTAAAATATTTGGAAGAGTACAAGTCAGTACAATTTCATTTATTTTCATATTTCTCTCAACATTTTGTCATTTATTGTAAGCAAAACGTGTAATAAAAACTGTTTGAAATAGAGAAAAGAAATTTTAACCACGAGTAGGTATTACAAAAAAAATAATTTCGTAGAAGAATTTTTTTCTGTAGCCCCACCTGTTACGGAGCTGCAGCCCCCCAAAGTTGGAAAAAGCCCTATATTCAAATTATTATAACAAGAGTTCTATTAAGTGTATTTTTAATTTAAAAACGGCAAAAGATAGCTGGTTTTATAAACTTTATAAAGTTTAAAAAAACAAATGTTTAGGGTTGCCATACGGTACTAAAATTTACCATTATGCAAAACTCAATTTTTGCAAAATTTTTGGCCTTACATATCTTCTAAACGGGCTAAGCTACGGTCTTGAAATTTTGGGAGTAGTTAGATCCTTAGAAATAAGTAGTAGTCGGTTAACAAAATTTTTTTGTCACGTCCCCTGTTTAGCAGCTATAAGGGCTCGAAAATTGAAATTTTGCTATTTTTAAACACCTGTAACTTGAATACATGTTCAAATTTTTTTTTGTTAATATACAAAATTTGAAGGTCAAACATTATACTTTAACATATGTTAAAAGAATTTGTTAAATTTCAAAGCGGTTCTTTATATTGAAGAAAGTGTCTCTCAGTTTTAACCAGTTTTGCTTAAATGGTAAAATTCTAAGTAAAATTCCAAATTTTGGTATGGTTTACAATTTAATTCCTTGAACCTAAAAAAGTTGGGGGAAGGGGAATAGTGAGGATTAGATCCTTGATAAATTGGGCAAGCTTCCCCATAGAGGAGCTATTAGGACTTAAAAATTAAAAAATTTACTGTTTCTACAAGTAGTAACTTAGTCACCAACGTATATATTTCTTAAATTAAACGTTAACATTGAAGCTTCAACATTATATTCCGATAAAATACTCAGTATAAAACACTATATTATTTTGAAAATGTGCTTTTTTAAAAACCCTTGGGTTTTTTCATCGCTTGTTTAATTATTAAAATATTATGTTTATAAATTAGATACACTTGTTCTAAATTAAGAAAAACGAGAAAACTTGAAGAATTGTTAAATTGAATACTATTTAGTAGCTTTGTTATCCTTTTCTTTAAGGGCTAAGCTTTCTAAAGCAAGATGGGAAGAGAGTGATCTTGTATAATTTTTTTTACATTGTATGCCTTTTTACTTTTTAATTTGTTAATTATTCACTAACAATATTCCAAATAGTATTGGAAAATATTACGTTTAAACCTTTAAATTGAATTTAAAAACAGTTTCTTTGTCTTTTCAATCTTACGATTTTAAATTTTATTTTCTTCAACATTGTAATTTTTACCTGTGGTTCACTTTCTTGAAATGTCCTTGCATTCACATAATATCTTTTAATAAATAATTTTGTAAAAATCATAAAATTCCTTTTCCTAAAAAATTTGTTGATTTCATTTTATTTTATAGCACTTTTACAACGTTTTAAAAGTAATATTTAACCTGGAAAAGTATATCTAATCATAAAAAAATTGTTTTGAAAGATTTATAACTTAAACTGTTAAATGTTATTAGAAATTCTTAATAAAATACTAAAGTGAATGAAAAACAATACAATAGATTTAACAGAATAGAAAATTGTTTTCAGTTTCAATTTGCTCTTTGAAATGCCTTTAATATACTAATATTCTTAATTTTAATATCTTTTTGGTTCTCTTATATTATTATTAAAATAGATACGTACACATATTCGTTTATAAACAAGTTTTTTATTTTTATGTTATTTAAGTTTTAAAATAAAAGGTTGATAATAGAAATTCCCTCCAAAGATTATTTAAAAAAATGGTTTTTTAATATATATATATAAAAAATTTGATAAGTGAGATTAATTTTATTTTAACTAAGAATTATGAACTCTGTAGCCTATATTTATCCAATTATAGGTTTAACCATCCGTTTCTCGGGATGTTATTTTGTTTTTTTATTTAATTTTTCTGGTTTTTTAACCACAAAAATCATCCAAATCATCCTTTTTTAAATTTCAACCAAGTGTGACGGACATTTTGTACCATTATTTCTTTTCTGACTATTCTTATTTTTTAATACTTTTAGATTGATAGTTTGGATAAATGTGCATGCTACAAACAAATGAAATATGGAGTTTTAGTAAAGCATTTCTAATTGTTTTAAAGCTAAAAAACTAAAACAATCTTAGCGCGATTTTGTTTTTTTTTTTTTTTTGACTGGACAGCAAATTTTTTTTTATATAAATAAACATTTTTAAAAGAATTAAGATTATAGAGGAGAAACTTTTATACGCCAACCTATAATCAAGGAACTAAAAATTAAAACAATAGCAAAAAAGTAAAATTGTTTTCCACCTAATGTTATTCTCTTTGACATGAAGATTGATTACTTGTTATATACAAGCACAAAAATGCCAATAGGAAGTCGCCAAGTAAAGTTTCAAGGTGTTTGTAATCATTTAGTATATATTATAAACTTACATAAGTATATCGTATAAATAAATAATACTAACAACACCTTGTTCTCGATATAAGGGTTAAAGGTAAAATATTTATTTGTCTTAGGCTGTGAGTGGGCATAATATAAATTTAAGACTGTTTTCGTTTCGAAATGATATTTCGGATAATAATAATTAATAATTTTTTTAACATTATAAAAAGATTTTTTTTAAAATTTTTAAAATTCCTAAAAGTGTCTTCAACAATAAAGACAGATAGTTTTTTATATTGCTCGCAGAATATTTTATTGTCTTTTAAATATGCCTAAAAAAATTGTAAACATATTCATGGACGTGACCTTCTTTTTATCATTATTGTCATTATCACCAGCATCTTGTTCTCCTTCAGAATTAGAGAAAAATAATATATAAGTAATGTACTTTTTTATTTTTTTTAAAACAAACGATTTTTTTTATTTGTAGCTTTATAAAGAAAGTATTCTGAAATTAAAAAAAATAAAATGATTATTTATACTTTAAATGCAAAATATTCTGTTAAAATCCAAACACTTTAGTGTCATATTCAAGTCTAATAAAAATTAAGAATAAAAAAAAAGCATGAAAAAAAAAGAAAAAAAAGTCATAAAAAAGAGCATCATCATCCCGCACTTCATTAATCATTTATAAAATAAAAAAAAAAAAGCAAAACAACTACATATAAAGAATTTAAAAAAAAAATAAAACATGACATGAAATTCTTCCTTTTCTCTTCTCTTCTCTTGTGTTATTTCTCCAATGCTAAATGTTAATGCACCTTTTTATACAAACAACAATATATATCGTGAAACGCGCTGTCTACATATATTTATTGTAAGTACATAAACACAACAGCGTAACAAATTTTTTGTTGCTTACTGTAAAATTAATGTATTTTTATATCGCTGGAAAAAATTTGAGAAAATAATTAAGATAGAACAAAGAAATGTTTATAAACATTGATGCAAAAATTGTATTGTACACATTATGAGAAAAGCATTTTATTTAGAAAGATAAATTCAGTATAGGAAATGAGTTAAGAATTGATTTAAAGCAATTGAACTTTCAATTAAAAATAATGTTTAACTTAACACTTTAAAAATTTGCTTGCTAAAATAAAGGTTATTTTTAAAAATTAGTCTAGTTAAGACCATGGATATTAAATAAATATTTAATTTTCAAAAATTCTTTTTTAGAATATAAGTATGTTCGTAATATAGCAATAATTATTATAAAATATTATAATAATTTAAAAATTAGTTTATTTGGTAAAAAAGAAAATTTTAAACAAAAAATATATTCTTATATTTTTAAATGTTTTGTTTGTATTTGGATTAAAATTTGATCTTAAAATAAAAACCCAAAGATTTGTAACTTCTGTCAAATTCTTCACATCTGGCTAAGAAAAAAAAAAGAGTGTTCTGTATTTTTTTTTGTTTTGTTAATAATAGCATTCCTTTAAGAGAATCTCATCTGAAAATGAT
Organism: Dolichopus griseipennis; assembly: GCA_963082915.1. NCBI lineage: Eukaryota > Metazoa > Arthropoda > Insecta > Diptera > Dolichopodidae > Dolichopus > Dolichopus griseipennis. The sequence goes on from OY720441.1 coordinate 660,528, forward strand.
GAATATGTGAATATGGGATTAATTTCTTTATCTTTTGTTAAAGATTTATTTCGGTATTAATTTTTTTTTTATTTAGTATATAGGTATATAAAAATAAAATAAGTATATATGTATATAATATGTTTTAGTTTTGGATTATTGAGGAAATTTGATATTTTTTAAAAACAAAATTTTATTCCCTTTATAATTCTGAATAATTTTTAGCTTATTAAAAAAAATCTATTTTAGTTGTGAAAGTTCATTGAATTCTTTTATAGACTTCCAATAATTTTAAAGAGAAACATATAATTCATTTTTATAGAAATATATAATAAATTCAACTTCATCTGAAACATAATTTCTGGTATTGGATAATTTATTTTCAAATTTAAAAAAGGGACCAATATAGTCCAACAAATCTTTAGTTTATTGTAAATTTTAGGGCTATTTGGTTTATTTAGTTATTGGTGTTCTGTTATTTTCATTGAAAGCTATGTAATTATATTTTAATATATTATTACAATTTATATATTATGTACACTTTCAATTAAATTTTCCTTGACAAATAACAAATTATTGATATATTATATTTTATTTTTGTTTTTACAGATTCGTTCAGAAAAACCTTATTACACAGCGGACCCCGAAGTAGATTCACTTGTAAGTATAAACTAATTTAATAAGTTTTAGAATTTTTAATTTCTTGTTAATTTAAAATTTATCTTATGTGAAAAATTCATATATTATTTAATTTAATCATTTCAAAATTAACACTAGGATACATGTATATATATATATATGTATATATTTTTAACCATCGTATTTTTCCTTTTTTTTTTTTATGAAAAAAGAGACAAACATAGCGTAAAATTTTCGTTCACATGCTTTTCTCATAATAAAATTAATTTGCCGTAACGTTGAAAGACGTCACCCCTTTCTTTTTTCGAAATGAAATTCTTTTGAATTTAATTTATTACCAACATTTTTAAAATAATTTTTAAATTAGATTTTTTTTTCAATTTGAAAAATAAATTTTTCATTTTAAGACCAAATAGTCAAAAAAAAATATATATATAGGTATATATATAAGCAACAAACAACTACATTAACAAATTAAAAAAAAAAAACAAAATATTTTATTTTTAGCCGGAAAATTAATTTCATTTTAGATTTATTTTCTTTTTTTTTTTGTTTTAATTACAAATCCATCAAAACGTTTTATATATGGCAATTTTATTTTTTTTTGAAAAATTTCTCTTTAGCTGGCAACATTATCAGAAGATCAATAATCGGAAAAACATAAAATAAAACAAAAACTTTGCTGCAAAAAAGCAATTTATCTGTCAACAAAGTACAACCATAAATAAATCATTATTTGATTTTATTACTATAGAAAAAAAACCCAAAATTAAAAAATAAAAAGCGAACTTTCCTATTTAAAAAACGATTTTTTTTTAAATGAAATTATATTTGGTTTTGTTATTACAATGCACAAATAACTAAGCAGAAGCTCCCACCTTTTCCTCCCAAGTATTCCGTTTTTATATAAATTTAATTTAAAATGTTTATATTTTTTGTTCTAATTTTTAATCATTTACTTTATATTTTATAAATTTGATTTGAGAAAGTTACGTATTTTGCAAAGCTTATTTCGAACATTACTTTAAACAAAAGTGAATCTTTATAGTTGTAATATTTGTAATAGAATATCTACTTATAAAAGAAATTGGTTCATTTCAAATATTGAACTATCAATATTACAATTATTTAATTATTTAGTTGATACCAAAAAATAGTAATTGATATTTATTACTGTTATTACCGTTTGTTGCTGGTAATAAAAGTAAAACTTCGAAAAAAAATAAAGTATTTAATTGATTTCAATGCTATACTAAGTACAAATACGTAATCCAGTATTAATATCAACATTTAACAGTGTAAATACTGGAATGACGGAATGTCTGCGGATTTTTACATGCCCATTTTAATTTAACGTTTAGGCAGAAATCAAAATGAGGGTTTTGTAGCACCTTATATAATAAGTTTTTATAACGTTTTGAGTTTTTTTGAACGTTTCTGAACTGAAGTTTTTAATAAACTCGTTCATTGATTATTTCATTTTCGTTTCAATATCGAATCAATACAATTGAATTTATGAATTTCTTCCTATTCTATTGTAGTTAAACAATGGTCGCTTTCATATGTTAGTTTTTTTTTTATTTTATGTTTGGACGGTTTAAATGTTAGATTAATAAGCCTGTCCATATTCTTATTAGAACTGATCTTAATGAATTCCACATACATGTTAAACATTATATATTCTTAACACACGAAACGTCTTAGATTTTCAATAGATACAATCTTATTGTTATATAATATGTATTTTAATAATTTTATTTGAATTGTAAGGTATTTCAATATTGTGGTTTTAATTAATAAGATGTTAACTGCAAAATCGTAATTTTTGCAGTTAACATCTTATGTTAATTTGTATTGTTATTTTGAAAAAAAATTTAAGAAAACTTGCAGTTAATTGGTTATTCGGCTTGTTAATAATAGTATTTAAAATAAACTAAGTATGCAAATTTATAAAGAACTACTTTTTATGTTGAAAATGGCATTAAAATGTAAAAATTTATGATTTTGCAGTTAACATCTTATTAATTAAAACCACATTGTGAGTTATATTATTAAATTAAATTATTTGTTATATTGATGTGATAAATTATATCGATGTATTGTTTTTAAAGATATATAATTAATTATTATATATTGGTTGTGCCATTACTAATTATTTAACTGAATTGTGAATGGAAATTGAGTTGATTTCGGAAACCAGAAAAGTTTTTTCAATTTTACCGGAAATTGACCTTAATCTTTTCGAATGAAAGTTCGGTACTTTAATCGCTGTACCCAGCCGTTTATTTTTCACCAAAAAGAATTGTTTTAATACAAATGTTTTTAGTTATTCACGAAATTTTAAGAACTTATGCTAATATCGGTTGTTAAAAAACTGCACTGTAAAGAATTTATTTTTAAGGGTGTGTGTACAAAGCAAAACTGGAAAAGCTGTAAAGCTGAGAACACAAATCCGGGTTTAACTGATTTTATTAATATTTAAAAAAAAAACTTAACCAATTGATGCACAAGTATATTCAAGGAGGGAACTGAAAATATTTGAAAAGAATATTTTGACTTGATCTTATTTAAAAAAGCAAATTGAGTAACGAAATATCTGGTTTGTTATATTTGTTAGCTTATGTTTCTAACATGAATAAATTTAGGTAAATAAAATAAAAAGAATTATTAAGATGATGCAATTTTAAATTTCCGATGAAATGAGTTTTGTATAAAAGGTTTGATGATGTAAAAATTAAGAAAAAATATAAACCTTACAATATATAAGATACAAATATTAAATTAAATGATTAACTATCTTCCAATTATTTTTTTTAAAAAAAAAAAACTTAAAAATAAATGACTAATTTCTTTTAAACACATTATTAATTTTGAAATAAATTCTTATTTTTGAAATGTCATTTTTTTTGTGAGAACAATATAAGTTTATTTAAAAAGAAGTAAAATAAAAAAAAAATTATGACTTTGCAAATTTTTTTAAATCTTATTTTTTTTATATTTTATTTAATCCCTTGATTTAAATGATCTTAAATTTTATTTTTAAAGGAATTTTATTTTTAACTCCCGCAGATTTTTCGGATGTCATTTACGAGTTTTTTTATGCATTTTTTATATTTATTTTGTTATTTTGCTTTTTTTTTTAAGAATTCAATGTAAAAACCTTTCAAATACGACTTTTAATCAAATATCCCATTTTGTTTTAATTGTGCCCAGATGAATCTTTAGGATGTTACAGCAGAATTGAATTTTATTTTTCACTTTAGTGGGTTTGGAAGTTTTAAATTATTTTTTTTGCGGATAATTTTTTTTTGTTTAAGAAATACCTGTTGTTAGTGATGACCTTATCGTTATACTGAACATTTCTCACAAATTTTTAAAGCTTAAATTTAGAGGATTTCATATGGAAGTAAAATGTTAAAAAAATTGTTTATGTTTCGTTAAAAATAAATGCTTTCAATCGTTGTCTGCCTTTAAAAGTTGTTTATTTATTTTTTATTTAAATGCATACAAATTTTAAGACTATATACATGTATATATTATGTATATATAAATTATTTTATGGAAGGATTAAAAATTAAGTCCGTTTTAAAATCACCGAATCGAATCGGAAAATATAATGGAATGTTTTTGTTTTCTTAAATTTTGCTGCCGATTCAATAAAGAAAAACTTAAAAAATTCATATTCCTTATCGTAATACAAATTTTAATATCTTATAATATCTTTTAATTCTTTTTTTTTTATAATTTTTAAAATTTTTGAACTATTTCAAATATACATACCAGCAAAGAGAAGGTTTATAATAGACTTTTAAACATACTTTACAATTGGGTTCAAATTTTTCGTATAAGAAACAAAAATTAGATTTTGTGTAGCACCTATGCTAATAACCGATTGAATGGACAAAACTGATCTTGAACTCAAATCAAATTTTTTCAAACAAAAACTACGATTTCGAGCACAATTTGATAAAATGAAATTTAACTTTAAGTGCACTCTATGCATTCATTTATTATTTAGGTAATGGTTAGTTTTGGTATAGAAGTAATCTGAGATTGCAAAGTATATCATCTTTAGAATATTTCCATCATGAAATCGGTCTAAATGAGAATATCAAAGAACCAAAAAATCATTATAAAAGTAATTATTATTTAGAGCTTTTCTCTTTTCTTATTCTAGTTTGAGTCATAAATTGGTTTTAGCCTTATATTTTAATTATAAATTTAATTATTATCTAAGAAACGTTTAAAAATTTTGTTTAAAGATTTTTCTTAACTTAAAAACTTATTTAAAATGTAAGTAAGTTTAAATGTATATGAATGTTTTATTGAAGTTCTTGGATTTCGTAACTGAAGCTTAGCTTTACCCTTTTAGTTTTCATATTAAAAAAAAGAAACAGGTACCTTCCAGATTAGATATTAAAAATAATTTTTTTATTTTCATTATATACATATATTCTTTTTATTTCATAAAACTTTATTTACTTATTTATTTTTTCAAATAACAAAGAGGTGGCCTCATAACTTTGATATATATGTTATATAGGTATTATTATAAACATAATAAGATTTAGATATGTTATACATATATATATATATATGTATGTATATATATATATATATACGTATTAAACATAAATAATAAAACTATAAAAGACTATAGGCTTGAATCATAAATGTTCATATTTCCATATATATATATACGACAATTTAAAATTATACTACTAAAATATGCAATAAAAATAATAATAATAATAACAGTAACATTTAAAATAGTAATAATAAAAATATAAAAAATAGATGAAATAATAAAAGTATAAAATAGTAAAACGTTCACGGCAACATTATAAATAAAAAAAAAAAAAAAGTAAAAGAATTTATGTTCCAAGAAAAAAAAGTAAAAAGAGTAAGAGTTTGAGGTAGAACAAAGCAATAAAGGTAAATACATCTAAACAATTATAATACAAATATTAATAGTAATGAAAAGAACAAGTTGTTTTGTTTTTACAATATAAAAAAATTTTACTACTGTACACACTAAATTGTATTTTGCAATAAACAAAATATTTTCAATAAAATAAAAACAAATACGAGAACAAAAGTTATTATTGTAGTTAGAATATACTTCTATATACATATAATAAAATTAATATATCTATAAATTGTAGAAATTGCATATACTACACGCTAAGAAGTAACTGATAGAAACATGTAAAATGGAAGAATTAAATTTGAGTCTAATTACACTATTAACAAATTGGTTTTATTCTACATAATATGTTCAAAGTCTCCCTCATTTTACTGGCATCATAAGTTAATTAAGAGTTTACAACATTAATGTTAAAAAATTAATAAAAAAAACAGGTGCTACAGTTTTATCATTATTAAAAACTTTAAAAATTAACTCCCTAATATAATTAATACAGTAAAGGGTTTGATAAATTTTAGAATTAATACATACGGAGTTCTTGTATTAATTATTTAGTTCTTAAAACCTATAATGACTTAAATAATATTTTTTTTACTTTATTTGTTAGTCATTACAACAACATAATATTTGATACTTTTTAACTTATTGAGTATAAAATTACTAGAGAAGCAGAACTATTTCATCAGTAGAATGAGAAATACCTTCTTAATTCTGAGTTATGTAAAATTATAGAAAAAAAAAACATTATACATGTATAAATTCACCTCATCTGAAAGATATTTCAAATTAATAAAATGATGTTTAACAACGCAGCTATTGAAAAATTAGAATTGTTAGTTTTATATATTTTGAGCTGATTTAATTTTTAAGTGATAATGCTTTACAAATATTTGAATATTTATTTGCTCACATAAACCTTGTTGTATCTTTAATTTGATATCCAATTAATTTAAAAAAAATTTTCTGAAGGTGGTTTTTGAAAACCACTTCAAAAAATTGTTAGCTTAAAATATGGGATAAGGACAAGGACCAAGCATATTCAAGAATTTTATAAAGATAGTCGTCTACACTATAAACCAAAAAGAAAGTCTTGCATATGCAAGTTGATAGAATCTTATGACTTTGAGTTAATTGCCTTAACTTAACATAACATAAAATAAAATGTTCGTACAAGTCAACAAATAAAAGGAAGAAACAAGAATTTAAAAATAAAACCCATAAAAAAATCATCAAATTGAAATTGTACAAGAATATACGCACCTGAATATTTGTAAACGTTAATTAAGACGTCAAAATATAATATGAGAAGTAAAATCCACGAAACAAATTTTCAGTTTATTTTTTATGATTTTTAAAACAGTTAAAAGTTATTTCGTAAAAAGTTAAAAACATATCAACCATCATTATAGTCATCGCAATATTTAAAATTTTATTTTGTAGCAATAACTTTTAAAAATTCGGATACATGTATAGAAACATTAGTTAGGGTTTTTGTTGTGAAACATAAATGCTATTCCTGGGTAATATTGTGGTATATAATTCTTTTGTGGGTTCAAAATTAATTTTGATTACCTTTCTAAAAGTGTATGTACACGCAGCCAAAGAAATTCAAAACACATATATTTAACAGCACATTAAATATTATTGTAAAGTTTTATAGATATGTTTATATGTAATTAAAATATATTATTAGGTACATTTTTATTAAATTGTGCAGAAATAATAAAATTATCGCATATAAAAATCTGCGGTAAAGGAATTACCGTCAAATACAATAAAATTCAAAAGAAAGAAAATCGTCAAATAAGAATATGGATAAAGTCAAAACAATTTAAAATTAAATCTTACTTTGGAATGCATCTAATCTTAAAATATTTGATTGTTTGTTTTTGATTGATTGTTTTATTGTCTTAATTGTTATTTCAAACATGCTTCAAGTATAACTCATTAAACATTTATATGTCAATTATTTGGCGATGTTTTTCGCACAATTAATTAAAACTTTGTGCCCAAATTCAAAAACTTATAACTTTTGAAATTGTTAAAATCGCTAAAATATGAAAAAGCAAAAAATGAAAAAATCTTATAAAAAATTGAATTATAATCCGGTAAATGCATTCAAATTACTTTACGCGAAAATTACAGTGCAGATAGAATCTTGATAACAATATAGGTGCCATGAAGTAACACCATACGAAATAAAGCCATATCTCCAATTTTTTCGCGTATGGTTCTTTTTCGCATATAATTGCGAAATAAAGCGAAATTTCCTTTTTAAAAATGTATTTTTATTTGTGAAAATAATAGAAATTCAATTTTCCAAACAAAAATAATTATAAATTAAAATTCGAAAAAAAAATAATAATTCTAAAAAAACTGGTTTTAAAATTTAATATGTAGGTATCAAATATTCTGTATTCTTAAAATACTTTTTTCTCAAAATAATATTCAAAAATTATTAGATACCTACTACAAATTTGAAAACAATAAACATCATTCTTACTTAAAAAAAATTAATTCAAACGTCAAAGTTGCCATTGCAAATAAAATTTTCTACGAGGGAATTTAGAATCACTAAAATTTGTTTTTCGTATCGTAGCCAATTTTTTGTAGAATGTCTACGAAGGAATTTAGATAGAATTTTATTCCAAAAATATTCTGGACAAATGCAATTCCCTGATTTTGAAACATAAAATCACTTCTAATCATTATTCTTATATAAATATTTTATTTTAAACCCCGTTAAACAAATGATTGAAACCCAGATTTTGAAACCAACGGATCACGCTTAAAATCCAAAAAAAAAAAATCCTAATACATTACGTTTTTGTTTAGATATATATTATTTAGAAAAATTTAATTTTTGGGCGTTGTTTTTACAATATTGGTTACAAATTCAGTATTTCAGTATAATATCTGTGTTTCAATATATGCTCAGCGGGAGTTGGGAAGCGGCAGTTTCCACTATTTTAATCACTTTGTTATTAAAATAGTTAGGAAGGAGTTTTAGAATTGGATTCAAAATAAACGTTATACGCTTTTTCCAGAATATTGATATATATGTATATCTGAGATTCTGAATTGGGAGTGATTTAGAATAGGATTTAGAATAGCTCCCTTTTACAGAATATTTATTAGATGTGCGTGTGTGAGATACTGATTGGTATTATTTTTCGAATAAAATAGGTATGAATGCAAAATCTAGCTTCAATAATTGAGTAAGCCGGGGTTCGGCGATGGGCCTTTGTAATAAAAATATAATATTTTTAACATATTTTATTTTAGTTTATTAAAAAATTTTAAAACTTGCTAATTACACTTATTTATTAATTTCTATTTTTTTTCACTTTTTTTACTATAAAACTAGAATTGGTATCAATTTTACTATATGGTTTTATTTCGTAAAATTTTAGAAAATGATACGGTTTTATTTCGCATTTGAATTGAAAAAAAAACCATACGCGAAAAAATGTGCGATATGGGTTTATTTCACATTCAATAGCGAAATAAAACTATTATGGCTTTGTTTCGTATGGCGTTATTTCATGGCGCCAACAATATAATCACGTGATGAAAGGGTATCTGGTATTCCTTAAAATTTAACGAAATTTTTGAGCTCTAACTAAAAAGCGCAATAAATAAAAACCAAATTAATCTGTGTTTCAATAATTAATCTAATGCGAATTAAAGCTGAAAATTCAGAGATTACAAATATTGTAAAATTTTGGAACTCGTTCATGTTACATCATGTGGTTGTAAATGTGGTTGTTTAAAAAAGAAATTGTTAAGATTTCAACATTCATTAAATTTTGAAGCCCACAGATTTAAAACAGTAAGGGATAGAAAAATATTTATAAACACTCTAATTAAAGAGGACTTCCTAAGCGTTTTTATGCATTTTACAGAATTTTAACATGCATTTTACAAAAATTCAAAATTTCATTTAAATCCCATATTTTGGAAACTAGAATAGCCTCAGATTAGCTTCCATACAGAAAATTCTTCTACTCATAAGTTTCTATGCAGTGGTATATAGCAGTGCACTTTATTAGGACACACCCTGTATATGATACCAATTATGTTTTACAAAACTGATAAAAGCTTTTATGTTATTTCCCATTTAATATTTACCTATCTTAAAGCAATTACGAAATTTTAATTCAATTTAGATTTTCAGATGTAGGGTATTTATAAGTAGATGCAAAACTTTCTGGTGTTCATTATTTGTTTTAATTATGTTTAATTTTTAACTATGTTAATAAAAATTTTAAATAATATTTTTTTTTTAATTTCAGATGGTGCAAGCAATACAAGTACTTCGGTTTCACCTTTTAGAATTAGAAAAAGTAAGTGATTTTTTTTTTTTAATTCTGCAAAACTTATAAGAAAAATTGTGGCAATATATATTTGGTACAAATGTTAAATTTTAAGAATTTTTGTAAAATAAAATTGCAGTCTATGATTTACCTCCCATACAGAAAATTTTTCTACTCATAAGTATCTAGGCAGTGCAGTGGTATATAGCAGTACACTTCATTAGGACACAATTTTTTTAAAAAAATATAACTTTTTTTAACTTGAAACTAAATGCGAAAATTATAAATTTTTTTAAAAAAATTTTTAGTTTGTTATTAAAAACTGCGGAACTAAAACGGGAAGGTGCTCATTTAAATACAAATATTGTGTTTAAATGAGCACCTTTAATAAAAAATTTACAGTTTTCATTTGCATTTGGCACTCCAAAATTTTATATGTCTGAGCTTTAAAATATTGAATCTGGTTATCTACAATCTTTATAAGTTTTAAAAAAAATTATTTAAAGTTACCAAAGTCTTTCGAATAAGATTTAAAAATCCTGTTTTTACTTTCGGGTCATAAATGCATTTGTTGGTTTTTTCATTAGCATTTTGAGTAAAACAAAGAATTGTCACAAATACTTGACATAATTTGACAAAATTTGTCATCATCTGTTGTTACTGTTTGTTTCATAAAAGAAGAAAATATAAAATATGAAATAAAAAGTTGCATGCAGCAAATGGTATCTTTTTTATGAATATTGTAAGTTAAGACAAGCCAGAAAGAATTTTTAAATAAAAATGCAAATTTTTTTTTTTTTTTTTATAAAGAGAACAAATATTTAACATTACATATTTTGTCGTATCGTACGGGGCCGTTCGCATCATTTTTGTGTTTATCAATTTTTTTTTTTTATTTAAATTTAAAATGTCAGCCATGATCAGTGATCAAACAATGTCTCATACATATATATTACATATACAAGCATATAGAGAGAAGAATAAATATAACTTTGAAATTAACATGCATAGATGCCTGAAAAACGATCTGAACTGTAATACAAGTTTATAGTAAACGCCACCGTCAAGCGTTTTAACGATGATCTGATGCGATATTGTTGCTTATTTTTATTTTTCTGAATTTGTGACTGACATGACTGACGAACATAACGTAACAATAAATAAAAAAAGAAAAAATAAAACCTGTCATTACCGTATGATAATTGCATATACAGTTCTTTAAAATACAAAACACGACAATGATAATAATGATTCCAAAAAAGTAAAATAAGTAAAAAATATATAAAAATACAAATTTTTGAAAACGAATACTATATCTATAGGCCCTCTCCATATGCAACTCGATGTATTTATATTTGCTATTGTTCTTCCTGATCACTGTGACTGCCTTTACTAATACGTTCTTATTACTGTTGTTGGATTAGATTTTTGACAAAGAATAAACAGTACAAAAAATAAAAAATTGACTAAATCCATCTGCATAGAAGGAAACAAAATTATAATAAAATAAATAAGATTAGGATCTGGTCACACTGGAACAAACATTTTTGCATTTTTATTGTTTTTTATTTTATGACATAAAGGTAAAAAAATGAAAAGGAAAATTGAACAAAAAACAGAGATAGAAACAAAATAAAACAAGTAAAAAGTATAAAAAAATAAGTTTCAAGCAATTTTAAGTCTCATTGTAAAATCATTTAGGTGAGGTATTTGTATATTTATTTGATTTGTTCTGACTCTGTCTTTATTTAATTTTTCTGTATTTTGACATTTTTAGCACATTTTCAAAAAATTTTGTAAAAATGTGCCTATATAGTTTCACTCTGTCCTTCCGTCTGTCCGTCCGTATGTTTACAAAAACTTTTACATCGTTTGAAATAGAGAAAAGAAATTTTAACCACGAGTAGGTATTACGAAAAAAATAATTTCATAGAAGAATTTTTTTGTCACGTCCCCTGTTTAGCAACTATAAGGGTTCGAAAATTAAAATTTTGTTATTTTTAAACACCTGTAACTTGAATACCTGTTCAAATTTTTTTTTGTTGATATACAAAATTTGAAGGTCCAACATTATACTTTAACATATGTTAAAAGATTTGCTTAAATTTAAAAGCGGTTCTTTAAATTGAAGAAAGTGTCTCTCAGTTTTAACCATTTTTGTTTATATAGTAAAATTCTTAGTAAAATTCCAAATTTTGGTATAATTCACAATTTAATTCCTTGAACCTAAAAAAGTTGGGGGAAGGGGAGTAGTGAGGATTAGATCCTTGAGAAATTGGTTAATCTTCCCCATAGAAGGGCTATTAGAACTTTAAAATAAAAAATTTACTGTTTTTATAAGTAAGCAGTAACTTAGTCACCAACGTATATATTTCCTTAATTAAACGTTAATACTGAAGCTTCAACATTATATTCCGATAAAATACTCAGTATGAAACACTATATTATTTTGAAAATGTGCTTTTTTAAAAACCCTTGGTTTTTTTGATCACTTGTTTTTACTAATACTAACTTTATAACTTTGCAAAAAAGTCATGTTACAAATATATGTATATACTTTTAAGTTAAGAAAACAATTTTTTGGGTTAGGTTTAATTTTATTTTGTATTAAATTAAGATTAAGATATACTTAGTGTTCCTCCATTATTTTAATAAAAAACCGAAAAATAAAATTTAAAATGTATTAAAATTGAATTAATTTGTTGTTTTTGAAATGCTAATTTCATAGCTGTCGTTTGTTATTTAAAATTTATACATTTTGGTGCAAATGTTCTATAAATAAAATGTTTACTATATTTTCCAATGAGCAACTATATTGTATTTGATTCTTTATTTAATTAATCAGACTAAGAGTAAACCATTTATCAAAGTGGGTGTTATTCTGAAGACGTTTGCATATTAATTTTACATTTATATTACCTTTATTAAAAGCAAATAATAATGTTCATAAGGTAATAATGATGTGTTTGAAAAATCTGACTTGTGATAAAAATCAATTATAATTGAAAAATTTAAACTTTAATAACTGCATTTAGGATTTGATTAAGAAATTTAAATTAAACATTTGGCTTTTGTAAATCTAATGCGAACAATACATATACACTTATGTTTTTGAAGACTTATCATGCGAAAAATATCACTACGACAGTATTTTATTATTCTGAACGTTACCTTTAAAACGTTACCTACGAAGCGATAGCAATTTTCTGCACATGCATTTATATGAAGTAGTTTTAAAAGATAGTCTCCCGGGAATTGGAACTCCGATTGACATACATAAAAATATTGGGAAAATTTATAGAATCTTGATCTCATAGATCTAGAAAATTCATAGATCTTGAAATTTTCGCAAATTCAATTTTTTTTTATTTAAATTCAGCCATTTTGGTCAATAGATTCGGGTAGCTGCCATGCAACTTCTTTTTTTTTTTATCAAAGTATTACTCTGTACCTATTACAGCTGCGTGTCTGAAATTTTGCCAAAAGTAGTTTCTGCAAAATTTGGTTGGTCTCCTGCAGTGGGTTCGAGTAGCTGCCATACAACTTCTTATTTTATATGAGCATTACTCTGTTGAAGCAAAATTTGGTTGGTCTACTGTAGAGGGCTCGAGTAGCTGCCATACAACTCCTCCTTTTATATGAACATTACACTACACCTAATGAAGCTCGGTGTTTGAAATTTTGCCAAAAATAGTTTAGTGTAATGGTCAAAGTTACAGCAAAATATGATTGGTCTACTGCAGAGGGTTTGAGTAGCTGCCATATAACTCCTTCTTTTATATAAGCATTACACTACACTTAATAAAGTTGTATGTCTAAAATTTTGCCAAAAGTAATTAACCGGATGATATAATGTATATGTTACGATCATACGGGTATCCCAGAGTTGACACAGTTTACACTCTTCCGCGTTTTTTTAAAATTTTGCTTATTCGATAAAGAAAGACAAGAAGAAATAGAAGAAACTTATTTTTCAAGTTGGTCTTTACCCAAAACTAATATGGAATGTAGTATGAAATTTTCAAATGTTTAGTTTTGAATATGTGTTTTTTAAAATCTTGGTTTTTTTTAATTTCTTATTCTACATTTGTAATAAAACCGGAAGTCAAAATCAATTAAAAAAACCTTTTTTTTTATAAATTTTAAACATATAATTATCAAATAAGAAACCATTTTATTGCACCTAGTTTATTAAAGATTAAAAAGTAATAAATGTCCTTAACATTTATGTTGTTTTTATAATTTTTTAAACAAAACATTATTGACTTTTGTAAAATTATGAAAAAAATCGGGATGTTCTATATGACACTTGACGGAACGGAGGGACGATTAGGAACCTTAAGGAAAAAATAGAAACTTATTGTCTTTGGATTATATACTGTGCAAGTGTAGTACTTAAAAAACTTTACGCAATGTTTATTTAATTAGTTAACTCTTCAACATTTCTTTTCGTTGGAAATAATTTTTAATTTGAAAAAAAGAAAATAAAACGACTTTTTTTAAATTTCATGCAGTATTCAACCAATTCAATTTTAGTAAAAGTTTGAAAAATATTAATTACAAAATTTTTTTTTGGATTAAAAACAAAAATCATATATACATAATAAATTTATTTTATGAATTAGGAATTAGTTTAATTAAAAATCCGTTGAAACCTTTTTATATAAAAATCTGCATTTTCCAACAGTAACAATTTTTAATAAATCACAATAGCTTTTACATTTGGTTTCTATTTAAAGTTTAAAACTTTATTAAGCGATTGCTTTCGTTTTTCTCATGATTATAAAATATCAACCTCAAAACCTATTTGTAGATGTACATTACATATTTTCATGGGTAATTCATCCAACAAGAAAATGTTTTTCTTTATCATGATGAAAATCAGACAAAGTTTGTATACACAAACATTTTTGTGCATGAATACAATATTAAATTTTTGTTTAGTTTTTTGTTTTAAGTGAATATCACAGCGGTAGTTCTCTTAGTGCTTCTGGGTTATTCCTGGATAAAGGATGAATATTTTTTTTTACTTATTTATTATTTGTTGTACACCATTATATCCAACAAGTGAATTTAAATTCATTTGGTAAAAGATAATTTGTAAAATCAGCTCTGTTTTTTTGCTTTAGTTTTAAATTTTTTAATTTAACAAAAACAAAAGAATCTTTAAATCTAAAAAATAAAGCGCTTCATGTTCTTATTTTTAAGAAATTGGTAATAGTTTGCTTGAATCTCCGTTGATTATATTATATTTTTTATTGTATCTTACATTGATTTTTATTTTTTACAATGCTAGGAAGCTATAAAAATCTTTTGAGCTTTAATTTTTCCTTTTTTTTTGTTGTTATTTTTTCGCTTTCAAATTAATCGCGGTAAGCTGTATTAAAAGAATATGGTTCAATATTGTTGCTTTTATTCTTTTTTCTGATCCGCAATTAGTAATGGTAAAATACGATTTTTTTTCTCTTGGTGATGGTGTTTTTGGTTTACTTTCCTATAAAAGCTAATTTGGTATGCATTTATGTCGTGACAAAAATGTTGCATAATCACAAAAATCTTTTGGTATAATTTTCTTATGTTTTGGACTTTTTAATGTTGTTGGTGATTTTTCTTTTGTTTTTACTGCTTTCTTTTTTGCAACAAAATGCCGCCGTATTACACAAAATATAATAATAAGAAAATACTACATCTGAAAAACAATAAAAATAGTCTGTTAAGAAGGTATATGGTGAAAATGAAATGAATTGCCGACTAACATAACAACTATAATAAGCTGTTCCTTTTGTAAACTTATTTTTTTTTTTTTGTTTTAAGAGTTAAGTAATTTTTAATTTGTTGAATTAAATTATGGCAAAACAAGTTTTAACTTAATAAAAAGTAGTTTAAATAAATATCCCATTATAAATATTGCATTGATTGAAATAAACCAGATCAATCAATATTACAAATTTAGGTACTTACTTATATTCCTTAAGGATTTAAAGTTCAAAGCAAAACGAAAGAAAAAAATTTAAGCTCAGTCCCTAATACTAAAAAAAGAATATTCATATATTTATAAAGAATAAGTTAATAATCATTTAAGAAACACTTGTTTGCATATATATTTAGTAGTTGAAAATTTAAATATGTATAAATATATACATATACTTATAAATTTATGAATGCTTTGTTCAATCTAAATAAACACTTGACTGTATAACATTGGTTTTCACCTTATGGCTTAATAAAATTTTGCAACAACTTTTAAGATACCATAGACCGAATTTTTCATGTAACATTTTCATGTAACATATAACAGTTTGATATATTTATATATATGAAGTTTTATGTGTATTAAATATATAACTTTCCACGCTCTATAATTTAACTCACATAATTCCAGTTTTATGTTATTCCAGTGTTGTATTTATTTTTCAATACAAATCAGGTATAAACCAAAAAAGTACTTTTCCAATATTAAGAAACATTTACCTTGGACAGAGTCTTTTTATGTAAATTTTATGCAAATCGTTATTATAACTTTAAAGTAATATATATATATATACATTTAAGTATAACACACAAAAAGTATAACAATTTTTGAGCAAGTATAATATATAAGATTTCCATAACAATGTGTTATACACAGTAACAAGTTTTATTTACATATTTGCGATTAAATTTTTATCTATTTTGGGATTTCTATGACGGTGTTATAATGTGTATTTACTTTTATATTATGTCCTGTATGATTATGTATTCATTGATATATGCATTCAATGTATTTTGAATTTTATTTATTGTAACATTATTCTATTAAACTTCTTAAAAACCTAATGTTCTGCATATTTGCAAAAAGAATTGTTCAATGTTAGTAATCGCAGATCAAACGAAGATTATTTTAATTTTAAATTTTTATTGTATTACCTACTAAATTATTAATTTTTATGTACATTTTATATTTTATGTAGCTTCAAGTTATACATACTAGTACTACATATATAAAAGTACATGTACATATATACATCCCTATAAATAATAATTAAAAATTTCTTAATTAATTGTTTCAAAAAGTTTTAATTGAAATGTTAAGAATTTTCCTTTGGACTGGAATTCTCTGAAAAGAATTTTTAAAATAAAATACAAGAACTTGTTGACATTTAGTTCTACTATGTATAATATAACATATGTATGTGTAAAAAATGAATATGACAATATTTCTCATTTGATAATTAAATCATCATTTCAACATTAATAATGAAAGTCTCACAAATTTACTGCGTTTATATTTTAATTGAGAGTTTTTCAATTTTATGTCATAACTCACAACACATTTAAAAAAAAAACTCCAAAATGTGATTAAAATCTACACAATTTTTTAACCAGCAAAAATTGAATTATTAAAATGTAAGCTGTCAAAAATATCACAACACTATGATGATACGATGACCAAACATTTAATTGTAAATAAAATAATAAAAAAAAATTTATGTTAGGTATTCATTTTATATGTTGTTGATTTTGACTTTGGTGTTTCATTCAACCAACAAAACTAAATTAAAAATTGATCAATCAGTCATAAATATATGTAAGTACAAAATTCAACTAAAATTTTTTGAATTTTAATATGTCTTTTATTTTCATTTTGTATGTTTCTGTCCTTCTTTGTTTCACTTCTTGTTTCTTTTGAAACGGTTATATTCGTAAAATGAATTGATGCAACTCACCTGGCTATTTTTTACTGCTATTTCTTGCTTTTATTATTATTATTATTATTATTACTTTAAATCTTGTTTCTTTTTTAAAATTTGCTAAATAAGTTTTTGTGCTACTTTTTTACTTTACGTACGACGCAACGAGTTGAAAATAGCAAAGCAAAAAAATTATCGTTACAATCAACACATACCAAAAATTCAACAGCAAAAATATTTTAGTTATAATAAAAATAATGAATTATAAATTTTTGAAATAAAATACTTAAAATACAAAAAAATGTATTGCAAGCTTCTTAGTGATTTTACAGTGATTAATCTGAAACAAATATATTTTGTGTTCTTGAAAATTAGTTATAAAGTTAAAAACAAAAACAAAGGACTTACATATTAATATTATTTGATTATTTAAAAGACGTGAGGTACTAAGTTTGTTTTCGATAAAAGTTTGCAATTACCAGCAATCGACTGCGTCCATCTTTTCAATTAAATTTTAATTAAAAAATAATTTTAAAGAACAAACTTTTTCCATAGCCCAACCTATTACAGTGCTCAGTAGTTTTGCTATAGTATTGAAAATTTACTACTTTTAAACATCTGATATCTGTCTAAATTATTTTTCAGGAATATACAAAAATTAAATTTCCAACATTATCTTTTAGCATGAGTATTAAGGACTTCCTACTTTAAAGACAGAGTGTCTCTTGGTTTTTCAAGATTTGTATATGCATATATGTTAAAACGTTCTTTATTATTAATTATTTGTTATAAAGGTTTTAATCATGTATATTGTAGATGTATATGTATATATGTATGAAAATTGTTAAGAAATGTGCTTCTTTAACTTTGAAAACTTTTGTTTTTTTCATTTTTTTTCATAAACAGTGAGATTATAATATAATAATCAGTTTTACCAGTAAAGATTGTGTTTTAAGCGCACTCTTTCTTTTAATCGTTAGTTTTAGAAATTTTTAATATGTGCCGTTCATAAATGCATCTAAACTTTAACAATTTGTTTTTTTTTTTAAATTAAAATGAAAAAATCATGATGATGTTCATGGTCATATAAAGAAATAAAACAAAATTTGACTATTATTTTGCTTTTGTTTTTCTGTTTTTATCATGTTTTATATTAATGAGTTCCAAGGTTGAGACTTAAAAAAACTAAAATGCAATTCAATAAGAAAATAATTGAATTTTCTGAAATTATATCTTTAACCGGTATATAAGTAAACGGTTAGAATTAAAATAACAGGTTATTTTTGATATGTTTTTTTATTTTAGTTGATAAGTTCTAATAGCGCCTAATTGGGTTATGAGAGTTAGGGAAAAATTCAAAAACTTAATTTTTTGGTCTACTCCAAATTATTTCAATTTTTGAAGGAGGGTTTTTCATTGTATCACTTCGACATAAATGTAAATATTTATTTTAATTGCACGAGGTTGTTATTAAGCATATTTTTATAGGACTAGCATATTTTAAGCATATTTTTTGCCTGAGCTCGAAGTTCGAGGAAATCTATAATAAATTCTGCTATAAAGATCTTTTATAATATTTCAATATTTTCAACGAAAATATTAATAATTTATAGTAAAACTAATAAATTATTTTGTATAGGTTAGCATGAATCAAAACAATATTATTTTATAATATTATTTTGAACTGAAATTTGAAAAATGGTTAATATGTAGACTGTTTTAACTGCAAACTTAGGGTTTTATAGGTAAACTATTTTAATTTTTTTTTTCTTGTAAAATTTAGGTACATAATGATTTAAAAACTTATTAATCAATTCTATTTAAAATAAATTTTTTTTAAACCATATACCTATCTATTACAATAAAAAATTAATTTTTAAGGTACATATTTACCTACATGTATACCTTTAAATTAAGAAAAAAATATTTCCAATAAATATTA
>OY720441.1:1285000-1554400 GCA_963082915.1 Dolichopus griseipennis
TATGGATCAGTTTATGCAATTCAGCAAACATCTGTTAGCTTAGCATACTGCTTAGGTAAATTTTGTTTTTGAATAGCTAAAAATGTTAAAAAGTAATTGCTTATGCATGGATAATGAAAACATTGAATTTTAATAAGGTCCGTTGATTGGTGGAGAAATGGCGGAAACTATAGGATTTTCTTGGCTTATGAGAATTGTTGGTCTTATAAATATAATTTATGGAATCTTTCTATCTAATTTTTACAACAAGAATAAAAATGTAAATTTATTTAAATTTATTTTCGATATTAATTTGTAATAATATTTTATTTAATATATTTTAGTTTTATTCAGAGCGAGGAAATAATTTAATTCTTACTAATAATGAAGGATCAAACTATAAACAGTTATATAATTCAATTGATTAAAATATTATAATTTATATTTTACAAATCAGATATTTTTAATTACATGTTATCTAAATGTTATACATTTTTTAGAATATTAAAAAACTTTTTAATTGTAAATGGATCCCTTGTTAGTTGATAATAGTGTATCTGTTCCAAACTATTTTTATTTATCCAAATAAAATAAACTTTTTATATCTCCAGTTTTTTTTACATATGTAGTTTAAAATATGTATCTGCCTTTATTAACTTCCACTCCACGACACAAAAAAATTACATAATATATATTTACCGTTGCTACCTTTTATGCTCAACCAACAGATAATTTAATTGAGTTGAAAAAAAGTAGTATAACTATTTAATCCCCTTACGTCAGCTAAAAATTTATTTCTTCGATCATTTTTAAATCATTTATAAAATTTTATAAAAGGCGTTTTTTTTTAAATCTGGGAAGAGCATGAACTGTCAAAAAAAAACCGCTGAGTGCTCAGATCTTGTGATTCGTGTTTTTTTTTTTAATCAAAGCGCGCTCAGAGTGTGCTCTACGTGCTCACTAGAAATATATCGAGCCCAGCTGGGCAAAATAAAACACAAACACATTTTGACATTTTTTTAAGATTCTACTTGTCAAATAAAAATAAAAGTCAAAGTGTTCCCCTTTCATATGAAATTCAAAAAATTGTCGTTTTGTCGCGTTTATGTTTAACTGTAGTTCAACAAAAACTAAAGCGGTAACTCTAAAAATAATATTCAAAATTACCGATTTTACCTTTAAAACATCAAAATGACATTTGAAAGTTTCTGAAAGTTGTGTATTGTATACGCGTAGTAGTAGTAAAGAGAAAAAATTATTAGCAGAGAGAAAAATAACTAAAAAAATATTCAGTTAGACTTGGAATAATCATAACAGGAAAAAATATTTATATAAAAATAGATTACAAATGAACAATTAAATAAACTATGGCTACTGGTGTAACAGCAACTTCGGCTGGTCCCACAGACAATCAATATTTTTATGAAGATTTAGTTTTTCGTGTGGATAAAAAAGGACGAGTTCGATTTGGTCTAGTATTAGAAAATTCTGAAAATTTTTCAAGTGATGATGAAGATAATTTCGACGACATTCTATCAAAAGGTGAAATTCGTATAGCATGGCATCCGGAAGGAAGAGAAGATGTTTTAAGGGAAACTCAGGTAATTAACAAATTTCCAAAAGAACATTAAGTTTTCAAATACTAAAAGTAAATAATATGTTATGTAATAGCTTGATATTTGTTTTTATTTTCTTCAACTATCATACATATAAAAAATCATATATAATTCAAAAATTTGTTAATTTTTCTAAACACGATATTTCAGGTTGGACTAGCAGATCGAACTCTCATGCCAGGAGATGTTGTAAGACGTTTAGTACATGGTAAAGATACTCAACGTGGTTATTGCAGGGAAATTAACATGAGAGCAGATTTGAAAATAGTTGGAACAAAATATGTTTTAAAAAGTGTTAATGCAGAACGTTTGAAGCCATTAGTTAAAGTTCCCAGAGACAATGCCGTTTGCTTAGATTCTTGGGTGGGGAGTACAAAATGTGTAAATGAAAAAATTATATTAAAGTAAGTATCAAAATAAAACTGTAGTAACCAGTTACTTGAAATTTTTAATATAAAATTAAAAGCAGTTATGTGCCATAAATTATTCATTGAAAAATAATTAATTATCCTATAAAATCAACCGTATTTTCCAAGTTAAAAACTAATTTATAATTTCTATGCTAAAAATTTAAGATCTTCATGTGGTGCAATTATTGAAGTTCCTGATTTAGATGTATGCCCTCTAAAGGACAAATCTACAAAATTTCGCAACGGATTATTTGCTGAAACTGTATTTTATCCAGGCCAAATTGTTACAGGTAGATTAGAGAATCTAGACAATGTCAAACTACTAACACCTTCTATATCTTTAAAAACAAATAAGAAAGGAAAATCATTAGCAAGAAAGGTATTTTTTTTTTTACATATAAAAAAAAATAAAAACATATCTCTACAAAAAAACTAATT
Organism: Dolichopus griseipennis; assembly: GCA_963082915.1. Lineage (NCBI taxonomy): Eukaryota > Metazoa > Arthropoda > Insecta > Diptera > Dolichopodidae > Dolichopus > Dolichopus griseipennis. The sequence continues at coordinate 1,287,444 of OY720441.1, forward strand.
GTTTTCAAATATATAGTTTACTGTTCAGTCCGTTCAAATTGAAGGAGTTTGGGTACATTGGCAATGTAAGGCCCTTTCTGAGGAAAACTGTGATGATATTAAAGCAAATATGTTAATACAACCCAGTCCATATGTAACAGGCGAGGATCTTAAAAGGTTAAGATATTTAAATTTGTTTGAATCTTGTATGTTACAAATCAACGATAAGAATTATTTAAAAATGTCTGACTGTGATGTGATTATTAAGAAATCACAATGGGACAAGGAGCAAGGTTAGTTAAAATATAATTTTTTTTGTTAATAAATGTTATTAAATCATATTTGTAGCAATTAAATACAAACTGTTAATAAGTCAACAACAAAAAGAAGAAAATAACCAAAGTTTAATTAAAAATACCAAAGTTACACCCAAAACGTGTGTTGGCGATAAAATAAAAATAAAGCTTTTAGATGTTGAATTAAAGAAACAATTAATTGCAACGAAATCTAAATCTTCTAATATTGTAATTACAAAAAGTGTATGTTCTAATAATACAAATTCTAGCCAGGTTGATGTACTACAAAAAAGCAATATTAATGTAAAGGAAAGTGAGAGAAAAGAGACTGAAAACTGTAGTAGTAATACGCAGCCATCAGTTACAGTTACCATGGAAAATGAAGAACAAGTTGTAATTCAAAATATCGATGATATAAATAAATTAAAGGCAAATAATGTTGATGATTGGCAAACTGATGAAGAGGAAGAAGATATATTCGATGTATCTGAACTTTCAGATAGCACAGGAACTACTATTTCCACTTGTTCCAGTCCAACTCCTAAGAGTAGTCCAAAAAGATCGCCGTTGCTGCACAAAAAACAGTTAAAAAAATTAAAAAAGTCTTCAACAGTAGTCAACGAAAAACTTCCAGTTGTAGGAGATGAAATTGTAACTGAAGCATTAGTTGTTTATAGTACAGCTACAGTTGTTTGGCAAGATGGCACTGTAGAAACAGATATTCCGTCAACACAATTATATCCAATACATCATTTAGATGATCATGAATTTTTTCCAGGAGATTTTGTTCTTTCAGGGAAAGAAGGAGCAGATATCTCTTTTCGTGATTATGGTGTTATACAAACAGTTGATCATCAAGGTAATTATATCTATAAAGCAACTCATCTGAAAAGTATAATATTTAAATTCCTTATAACTTTTAGGAAGAACAGCACATGTTAAATGGTTTACGACATATACATCAGCAGATGAACCCAATCCAACTTATACAGGACAATCGGAAATGAGTGTTTATGATTTAAAGGATCATCCAGATTTTCAATATCGTCCTGGAACAATTGTGATTCGGGTTGCTAATTTTGTTGGAGAAGATGCAACTTGTACAGCTGGTCAAATAATTGATAATTATGTTGATGGACGTGTAAAAGTTTGGTGGGTTGATGGACATATAAGCATGTGCTGGCCACAAGATTTATTTGAAGTGGGTCAATATGACGCTGATAACAATTTTTGGGGAAATAATGGTTCCGAGAACGATTCATGGGAAACAGAGAGTGAAATTAGTGAACCAGGTGGGTCGCCACAAAAAGGAGTATCTGAATCATTATTAGCTGTTAATTTGGAGCGAGCTCGTGTAGCAATGTCTACTTTAGAAGAAATTTTTAATATTAATCCAAGTTTGCAAAACCAAGAAGTAATGCGTAAACTTTTGGCTGTGTATAAAAAATGTCGTTATTTAGATAGGTTAATGAATACATCATTTTTTCATGAAGATCATTTTATGGGTTTAATAGAACGCGTTCGAAAAGGTCAGTCAACTTCAGAAAGAGCTCAAGATCAGAAAAATCGTTTATTTAACCAAAATTCTTCTAGTAAGGAATGTGCTAATACCAATTTGTGTCAAAATAATGAGCCCACTGAAGCTATAAAAAAAGAAAATATAATAACTTCGCCTAGAGAATATTCACCAAAAGTAATTTTAAATTTATCTTCAACACCATTTAAATATGCCACTAAAAAGAAGCTACTCTCTAGAGATTTAACTGAATCAACAAACGGATCTTCTACTTTAGCATTGATTGAAAGACAAACATCTTCATCGGCTTGTGGTAATTTAAGTATGACAGCTGGAATAACTACAAATCATATTGGACAAAATTCCTCAGAACTTGTTGTAACTAATGCATCAAGATTGTATCAACAACAACAAATTAGTAACAATTCTCAAACAAACCATAGTTTAGCAAACACTGTTGATACAAAAATATTAAGTAATGAAAAAAATATGTTAATTTCGTCTGTTATGTCCAGTATTGAAAAGGCAACACAAGAAACAGAAAAGGTTAATAATTTAAAAATGAATAATAGTTTAACATCGCAAGATGATTCAGGCAGTTATTCAAGAAATGAATTCTGTGATGGTAGTTCTACAAGTTATGCAAGCTCAAACGATTTAACCGCTGATGTTAATAATAGTTTACTTAGAACTAATGATGATCAAAAGTCAATTTCATGTAGTAGCATTGAGTTGACTGATGATTCACCAGAACATGTTTGTGCGCGTCTATGTTCACTGTTAAAAAGCCAGTTGGTAAAAGCTGTGCACGAAATACAACAAAAATATTGTAAAACGGTATTTACCTTAAGTGAGGTTGTTGAATATGCATTTCCTGAAGAAGAAGAAGAAGAAGATGAATCTGAAATGAATGGTAAAAACCAAAATGATGATTCAGAGGATGATAAAGACTCCTTTACAGTTGTTTCACCAACAGTTAAACCCTTAGATAAAATTAATGACATGGAAGATGAAGGAGTACATATTGAAAAAGTAGCAAAATTTGAGAGTAAAAGTAAATTAGTAACATCAATACCGAATACTCCAGCCACTGAGGTTTCAACTCCACTCGAATTGGCAGTGCCTTTAGAGTGTTTCCTGGTAATGGAAACTGCACCCAACACTCATAAATTTCATTTAACAATATTTCATCCGGCTAATCCACAACAGTACTACAAAGCTGTTCGAAGAGAACATAAACTTTTAAAAACATCTTTACCTTCTGGCGTGTGGGTTAGGTAATTTTTTCCAAAATTAAAATTCCTTTATATTTGTTAATTTAATTTAACATTTGTCTCTTTAATAGAGTTTTTGAAGATCGAATGGATCTTGTTAGTGTGATGATAGAGGGTCCAAAAAAAACCCCTTATGAAGACGGAATGTTTTTTTTTGATATACAATTGGGACGAGATTACCCAAAAACACCTCCTCTTTGTCATTATATAAGCTATTGTTGTGATCGTTTAAATCCTAATTTATATGAAGATGGAAAAGTATGTGTATCATTATTGGGAACATGGGCTGGCCGAGATTCGGAAGTTTGGTCATCTAATAGTACACTTTTGCAAGTAATAGTTTCAATTCAAGGTTTAATTTTAGTAGCTGAACCATACTTTAATGAAGCTGGTTATGAAAAACAAAAAGGTAAAATCTAATTCCTCATAATGAAGGTATAACGTTTTTTTTCTCTCTTTTAAATAATAGGCACCCAACAAGGAAGGGAAAACTCTCGTATGTATAATGAAATGGTCATTATAAAATTAGTTCAGTCAATGACGAAGCTAATAGCACAACCACCCGATATATTTCGGGAACAAATCTTTGAACATTTTAAAGAATGTGGAAAAATAATGTATGATAGAATTAAATCTTGGATGGATTTTTCACTACAATCACCAACAGGTAATACAACATTAATTTAATATCTAATATTAAATGTAAATGTCTTGAAACTAAATTTCAACAAACGTTTATTTTCAGATTCTGAAATGGTTATTGATAAACCCGAATTCCCTCTTGTGCCTGCTAGTCGTGGATTTTGTTTAACTTTAGCTGGTTTATTGGATAATTTCTATCGTAAAATAGAACTAATTGCATCAACTAAAGTTGTTGAATAGCAGAAATTTAAAATCATTAATCACATAAATTAAAAATCAATCACATAAAATGCTTAATTATTTAAATTAATTTTTCCTGTTCCTAATCACGGTTTAAATAAAAATAATATTTAACTATTGTTTCACCAAATAAATTTTATATGTGGTATGTATTTTAAAATAAAGGTGTTTTTTCAAGTATATTTTCATAAATTACAAAAAATAACACATTTGTGTTAACGTTTAGTACATAAATGTTTTTATTACTTTTTTTTATTTTTTTTTTTTTCAGTATTATTTAAAAAAGTTAATATAAATATAAAAAGCACGCTTATAATTAGTCTTATATTTACAACTTCTTTTAAATCTTAAAATTAGGATAATCTAAATGAAATTTTCCCCTTTTTTCATTTTTATATTCATAATTAGTCACAATTAGTATGCAAAATGCACACGATTATTAAATTAAAAAAGAGAAAAACAAAAACATTTTATATAAAAGTAGAAAAAATTTATTGTTATAAATAAATCTGTACAAGCTAGTACCTAATTTATAATGTAAAATAGAAAAAATAATAGAAGTTTGTTAATTTATGTTTATATTTTAATATTATTTTGCAATTATTTAATATAAATCAATCATCTTGTTATATTTTAAAACACACTTTTTTTGAATATATAATCAACTTTTCAAAATTAATTGTTATTTTTTTTTTTTTTAATTATTTAGGCCGAAATATCAGTAGCAAAATAGTCTTTTTCCTTATCATTTTGGAAAACATAAAATTTTTTTCCAATTTAAAATTTGGAATAAAAAAAAATTATCTAACGTTTTTCTTTTTATTGCATTTAATATTTCCTTAAATAAAGAAATTAATTATAATTATAAATATAAAATAGTAGCAAGTTATATAATTAAATTAAAAAATTTTTATATATATAAACTCATATTATAGAATTTAAAGATTCAACGAGTTCTTTTATTATGTAATCCTCCTTACTACTATTACATTATTTTATTTAAAATAATAATTATTAACTCTCCATTTGGTAAAAAAAAAATATAATCGTATCTTAGCATTAAATTTCAACTCTAAATGTTAATTAGATTTACCATTAATTAAAATACTCATTAAACGATTGTTACTAAAAATGATATTATAAAATTAAAATTTTTTTTTGTTTTTGGGACTTTATAGTTTTTATCTCATAGCTTTTAAAAAAATATAAATTTTCAGTTCATAAATAATTAATTTAAAAAATTTAAACTAAAATTTTCTATTGTTAAAAACAGAAAAATATAAAAAAAAAATTGAACATGTTACATTTATAAAATAAACAAAAACAAATTAGTTTTAAACATTTCGATGTAAATGAAATTTTTATAATTTTTGTTTATGTTAAATAAGCAACGAAGGGCTTTATCATTACTAATTATGATAGCAACTAATTTTTAGCAAAAAAATAACGAAAAACTAGACTAGAAACTAAGCTAAAATTAATAATTAAAAAAAAAATATGAGTCTTTAATCAAAACCTGGTTGTTTTAAGCTAAATAAAAATGAAACCAAAAATAAGTGGTGTTCCCTTTATTCTTAATTTGAACTTGTATATTTTAGATTATTCTACCTTTCAGATTTATAAGTATGTTTTATTTCGAAAAATTATAGAAAGGTTAATAAGTATGTAAAATATGAAAGATCTTTTTAAAAAAGCTTTAACTAAAATTAAATTTGAGTAAAGTTACATTCCTTAACCCATTTTTGCTCGAATTAATTTTTTTGTTTGATTCCTCCCGTTTTTATGTTTTTTTAGGTTGTAATATCGTGAATTATTAGATCTCGTTCGAATTTATATATAAAATTACCAAAATCTAGGTTTTTAGGCATGTTCCAATTTTGGAACACCGAGCCTATTATGAGGTTTAAATAGAAAAAAATAAAACGCGTGCAAATAATTATATTTTTCATTTGAAAACAATTCGTTTATTATAAATAAAACAAAAAAATGTGTAATATTTTATGAAATATTTCAAAAGATAATTTTAACAAAATAATTTAAAAAAAAATTAACAAGAATAATTTATTTAACATATTACATGAAAGTTTTTAAAACACGTATCATGCAAATTAACACCACATTTCTCACAAAATTTTGTTGCATTTTTCTTGCAAAACGCACATCCATTTTGTTTTGGCGCTGGAACAATCCAATGATCGAGTCGATCAAACCTTATTTCATTTGGTACTCGACTACATATTTCTTTGGACGATTTTGGTCTTCCTCCTCCTACTACCGGAGTTCCATATTTTTTTTAAATACACTTGTACTATATGTCGTCGAAAATGTAAATAATCAACTCTTTTATTTTGTTCCACGGTTTTTCTATGTATTTGCCAGGCATTGTGAACAGCTGTATCTAAACAAAAAGCAAATGGGGCCCACCACCATTTCTTGGATCTAATTCCCACTCTATAGCGGTCAATATTTTCATCCATCCTGTCAACTCCACCCATGTACTTGTTATACATGGAAATGACATTCGGCTGTTTGACTGGCAATTTCTTTTTTTCACAGGATATCCATCTAAGAACTTGCCCAATTGGATTGGTCTTATTGGCAGAGGATACAGTATAAGAACAACACGATTATCATTCCAAGAGGTTACGGTAATTCCAGTTTTTGTATCTGTACAAAAATCATATTCTCCTCGCTCCTTTTTCTGCATGATTTTTACATCTGTTATGGGACAATTTTTTAATCGGTTAGCCATAATTGATTTAATCGGTTAGCCATATTTGGATTGGGCTTGTAACTGCGGTCCACTTAAATTGTTTATGGTAATTTGTTCATCCTCACCGGCACTGTCTTCTTCACCGTCAGAACCATCTTCAGGAGGAGTTATAAAGACATCGGCACTTTCTAAACCACCCCAAAACTCATCATCTTCTATCAAATTTAATAATTCTTCAGCAGTTAGGAATCCAAAAAAAAATGCAATTTAAATATTCATATTAGCCCGGTGGTCCAATAATGGAACATTTTTTTTTTTATTCGTAATAAACATATTTAATTTATTTTATAGTATACAATTACCAAAAATTTATTAGTAAACTTTAATTTTTGTAAAAATTTCGGTTTTTTGATAAATTTTAATATTTTAAATAAAATTATACTTACTTTCTTGAAGACATTTTTTTGCTTTATTATTTTCACTTTTAAAACAATACTGACTACTTAATAATGACATACATAAATTAAACACGTGCAAATTATGTTTTTCATATTCTAACTCAAAGGTTGCTTTGATTTAATAAAAAAAAAAATTTTTTACTTGGCCGTATTAATAGCAAAATGCACTTGTTCCAATATTGGAACACCGAGCAAAAATGGGTTAAACATACTTTTGCCTCTGCAATTTTGTAAATTTGTTCACCAAAATTTTAGTTTCTGTTGTTAGTTATTGATATCATCATTACTATCATAAGTCCTACTAATTTTTAAAACGAGTGTTTTACAATATAGCCTAGCAAAACCTTAATATTAAAATGTGTAAAAATCGAGTAAATTTTGTAGAATTCAACTTATATTACGCTCTTATCCGAGTCGCAACGTTTAGCAATAACATTTAATACAATACAAAAAGTTAAATCAGCATATGGATAAATATCAATTAAATTGAAAATTCTTTTCCAAAAGAATACAAAAAACTAACACGATTGTGAAAATAAAAAAGATTAACTAAAAATATTTTTGGCCTTTCATGTACCGAAAATTTTTATTAAATATGGAAAAATTAATGAATGTTAATCATGCAACTGACGCGCTATTAAGATAAGAAAATTCAAAGATGAAGAGATGTAAATTCTAATCAAAATAAAAAAACCCCTATTTTGGTAGGCGTAGCATACGGCATTGCTCAAGAATGATATTGCCGTGAAGTTATTTATTAGACGATTATTTGGCAAAATCATCAAATCGTTAGGCTATTCTGAAAGACTTCCTACGACTTGATAGCAATTTTGTATTATTTCTAAATTGGCCTATGAAGAGGTATCACCTCTAGTTTTTTCTTTAGGATTTTAAATGTTGATAAACAAAAATGGAAAATAAATTATTTAAATGCAAAAGAATTTTTTTTGTTAAAAAGATTAAAGATATATTTTTAACAGCATGTTTTATATATGCATACAAACATTTTAGTTTAATTACTTGAAACTTTTAAACTTATTGATCTGAAAAATGAAAGGAATAAACACAAATTTTATTCTTATTTCTCATACTTCTTTTTCTAACATTCTATTAATTTTTTCCTCTACGAATAGTTAGAAATTTGAGGTTGGATGATAAAGGCGTTAGATTAATTTGATATTTATTAAAATCAATCAGCAAATTAAAATACATTTGTTTTCTTTTTTTTAATCTTCTAATTAATGTTTTTATTAAATATTTTCAAATTTTAAAATTCTTAAACCAAAAAAACTACAAACGGTTAAATGCAATCATAGAATGATTAATATTATGGTTGTTGTATGTGGTTGGATAAAATAAAAATTTTAGTTCAAAATCTATTTGTAGAATTCGCATTTCAATTTTAGGTGAAAGCCAAAAATTGTGCAACTGATCAGATTATCATTCTTTAAGTTGCTAATAAACAATTGGTCAAAAAAAGTATATTTTTGGAATAATAAAATACTTAGAAAGATGTCAGAATACTTGCTTAAGTAGTTCTTGTAAAAAATTGTTTTTATAAATAGTTTTGTACAGGGTGCAATATACTGATTTACACATTAACCCAATACATATTCTCGTTTACGATTTGCAAGTTTTATTGTAAAACAAAAAAATATTAAAATTCAAAAAATGATCTGTGCGATTTGTAATATATTTTAATTTTCTTTACATAATTGCAGACAAGTAACATTTTAAGCATTTTTTTATCCTCCAGAATGTTTTAAATATTATTTTAAAATTGTTTGTAAAAAATTAATTTTTTAACAACTTAGTATATTGTGTATAGCTTTGAATTTTTAATTAGATTAATTCCTTTTTGGACCAGCTCCATATGAATAAACTGGTTGAAATGTTTCACCTTCATCTCCTGATTCTTCTTCTCCGTCACTTTCAAAAGTATTATCTGGGATATCGTATAAACGAATCATTGGCTTATTAGGATCTTTCATTATTAAATATTTGCCATCTTTTTGTTTCATACATAAATCTATAATACAACGCAAAATACCCCAAGCATTATCCATGCTTAAATTAATTTGTGTAGCAAATTCATGTGGTTTAAATTGTTGAGTTCCCAAAATAACATGTCTTGAAGAATCCCGAACATGAACTCGAGAAACATAACCGAATTTAATTTGATCTGAACTCGCTAAAATAGCTTGAACAGTCCATTTAGCCAATTTACAGGAATTATTACGTAATTCATTGGCTAAAACAGCACCGCGTTGCGTGTCTAAACGTTGTCGCCATTCAACTCCGTTTGCTAATTTTGAATCCCATTCATTCAAAGCCTTAATAGTTAAAAATTGAGTTTCTCCATTTGGTGTTTGAAGTACAGCGTCGTGTTCACAGCGTGCCACTAAGACCTAAAATTTTAATTTATGAAATTCAAATAAAAAAAAAAATGTTTTAAAACTAGACTAACAATTCCATTATTCAAATCCCATTTGCGATAACGGTATGCAACACTGGCAATTTCACCTTCTTCCTCATCTCCAATAAATGGATTTGGTTCTTCAAAACTATATTTCGATTCTTTTTCTCCACTTTTCAAAACTTGTTGACTGAAATTATGATTAATAAAAGTAGCTTCAATTGCTAAATTTCTAGGAGAGTTGAGAGAATTGCCATCATCAGTTGGTGGTTCTACCGATGTTTCATTCACCGTAAGTAAATCAAATTCAGTATTATCTCTTTTGTCCATGAAAATTTTGTCACCTGAAAAATGTTCATTATAAAATTGAAGATAATCATTATAAATTAAAAACTTATACCAAGTTTTTCTATGACAATATCCCAAGAGTAGTTTGAACGTGTACAACACATAATTGTAGCTAAGATTGCATCAGTAGCAAACACATTACCAACCGTTTTGGAAAGACGTCTTATTACAGGATCATCAGTTGTGGTAACCGTGTGAACAATACGATCAACTTTTTGCAATGATTTTTCATTTTTCACATTGACGCGATCATATGATTTATCGTAATATTCTAAAGTACCGCATGTAACAATGTCTTCACTATCTTTAATATTGGGTAATGACAATTTAGCTAAACGTGGGAAATCCATTTCCTCAATTGTTCTCCAATCAGATCGAACTGCAACAGATGCGTCACGTATTTTTGGAGGAGGTCCACGATTGCCCCACTTTCTAGTATTTCCACGACGGTTATCTCTAGTTTTTACACTTTTACCTAACGAAGTCATGTTAGAAGTTACTCCACCACGGGCTCCGCGTCCACTGAAAAATAATTGTTATACGGTAAATATGTTACGTTTTTGTTTTTTTTTTATACCGTAAATTTCTTAAATTTCCACGGAATCGTCCTCGTTGATAAGGTGGCTTTTGAACTCGAGTTGTATCAACAAGATGAAATGTTGTTTCATCTTCATCATGGTAGTAGGAATACTGATTTCCAGTTCCAAAGGCGGAAGTGTACTTGTCTAAAATCATATCGGAAATAATCAATATTTAAATAAACTAAATAATTTTGTTTCAAAAAACTTTAGATTTTTATAGTGTTTCACTAATACTAATTGAGATTCAAAATATGCGGTCATTAAATTTGTAACTAATGTTAACCTCACTTTTTTAAAAGGAAAATACATAATTTAGGATTTTCTTTTTTTACTCACTTTGATACTTTTTGTCAGTATTAGTTGTGCCAGTCCAGTCACAAATTTTGCCTAAACGATCACTTTTACTAAATGGTTGATACGGCATATCTTTAAAAAAACTTGGAAGTTCGCATGGTCCCCAGCCATGTTCATTGAATTGCACTTTTGGCTTCTCAAAAGAGGGAGCTTCCTTAATTGATGAAATAATGTCACTCATCTTATTAAATACCTTTTTTTTATCTAAAAATTTCAATATTTTTAGTTGAAATTAATTAAATTTAACAAAAATGAAAATTAGTCTTACAAGTTGCCAAAATCTTTGGCGACGTGACACAAAAAGAAAAATGGATATTTTGAAAGTTTGTCAACAATGACATATAATTGACATATTGATTGTTGACACAAAAATCGGAATTATTTTGATATATGTATTTTAATGCCTCCTCCTCCATCTGTTAAGCTCTAGAAAAAACTCAATAGACTTACGAGGGGCTACTAGCATTATTTGTAGGATTTTAAACTAAAAACAGAGATAATTTTATTGATACTTAATATCTTAATATATACTTAAAATTAAACTATAGTTAAAGTTAATATATAACTATATAGTAACTATAATTACTATATATTTTAGAAATTAATTTAAAAATTTTATTTAAGTTAGCAAAACCGGTTAGTGGAATACAGCTTCCCAATGTCCTTAAAGTGCTTAAAATTATTACAACAAGAGTTCAATAGGGAGTATTTTAAATCTGGAACGCTGAACGATAGCTAGGTACAGTGGAGCATATAATATTCTTATTATTAGAACTGATCTTAATAAATACCGCACATACAATTTAAACTGAAGATTAATTCATCATGACAACTTGGTAGAATAACAATAACAGGTGCCGCATAAACCGAACCATCAGATTTTGCCATTTTGATAGTTAGAGAACTGCAAATAGGGCAGCTTATTCAATTTCAATTGAATACAATAAATATGTGAACAATACTCAGGATATTATTATATCTGTTGATTATTTCGGGGGCTTAGTTTGGTGTTCAGGGACGACTCGTTAAAACAAAACCATAAAAAATTCGTAGGTAATATTAAACTAAATGTTAAAAAGTTAAAAATTTGCACAATGCTCATTTTATTTTCTGTTTTGAAGATTGTTGTGATCTTGAAAAAACGTGTTAAATATTTCAATAAATTTTAAAAATTGTTTTACTAAAGTACAATAATATGAACCTATGTTATTAGAAGCAATGTAGCTTTAATTTGGCGAATGGCTATTATAACGAAACCATAAAGTCGCACAAATTGATAAAATTGTTTATGCTTTACAAAATTAAAAAACTACGACTGATTGAAAATTTCTAAAAATATACCAGATTTATAAAATAAACTTAGGCATTTAACAAATTCCAAAAATAAATCAACGAAAAAAGAAAAATTTAACAAAATTTAATTTTGAGAAAGAAGCCAGGAAAAATGTGAGTATAATGTTATTTTCTAATAGTAATAAAATATTTATAGAGAATAACCCAAAAGAACAAAAGTTAGTTAAGGTGAAAATATCATCCTATAGATAATTGTATTGATATTTGAGGCAAATATGTTAAATTAATTGGGGGACTTTTTTGTTATTTATTTTCAAGAAAGTTTAAGTGCTAATTTCTGTTAAAAAAGCGAAAGTTTATTTTTTGTAAATTTGTGTTTGTTTGTTTTAGTGTAGAAGTGGTTCATTGGTCAGTAATGTTTGAGAACCGAATTGTTTGAGTGAATGTGAACCAAAGGAGTATACTGAATCAATATAATTACCATACATATATTTTGTACATAGGTACCTATACTTATATTCCTAAGATTTTTATTCAATTCTGGCAGGAAGACTATACTTTAAGACAAAGCCCCAAAAATTTTATTTTAATTAAATTCTGTTCCGATACAAATTTCTTATAAGTCTTAATTTTTATTTTGTTATTGCTAATTTTTTTACAGTTAACCTGTTTAAAGTTGCATTTGGTTTAAAGTTTCTTTCAAATACCTTGATTGGTTTGTTTAAATGGTTTTATCAATGAATTGTACCAGTTTTTATATAAAACGCAAGCTTCAAAATAGCAGAAAATAAGTTATATTCTCGAGTTTTAAATTAATAAACTGGAAATTTTTAGAAAAAAACTAAAGGTTCATTCACACTAGCCCGTAGTTACGCCGCAGTTTAGTGCAGATACCGTATTTTATATTTACAATATACAGTGAAAAGTGAAAAAATGTCACTGACGTACGAGCACCGTATTTTGTATTCATAAATTAAAGTATCCTTTTGAATTGTAAAATAAAAAAAATTTATTAAAAAACACGGAACGTATTTTTTTTTTAAATTAAAAATCACGTTGCCGTCCCTGACATGATACGGACATGATTTTTTTCTTGTTAATTGATTATATGCATTTTTTATAAATAAATTCCACTTCACCGACAACGACGTTGGATGGCACAATAAAAGAAAATCTCTGTCGGGTGTCGAACGATGACGGACTGTAATGTCGTTGTCGTTCATAAATTTATACGCATAATAAATGCATAGAAGAATAAAAAAACACTGCACTGCGCCTTCGCTTTGCCGGTCTAGTGTAAGTCAACCTTAATTCCATAATTTTACTGCTATATTCTAAAACTTTAGTTTAGACAACGACTATGTTGAAAATTTTCACATCTGGTGGCGACGTAAGGTTCTCACTAATAGCAAATTGGTATTTGGTAGAATTGAATAGATATAGTTTGATATAACATATAATTAAATCTAAGAGATAGTTTACAGATTTACTGCAGAATATTCTGCAGATAAATGATATGTTAGAAAACAGTTAAAAGATATAGGAAGAAAATAGACATGCTTAATGAAAGCATGGTCTTATTTCTGAATGAGATTAGAAAAATGTATTTTTCAACAGTATCGGAATGTATTAAAAAATATAATTTTGTAATACGAATCTTTTTAATAAATCAATAGCTAATGTTGAACCTAAATTTGCCAAAGGAAAAACTAAATTTAATTTTTTGTTTTATAAAAAATGTTAGATTTTCATTTTGCAGATATTAAAACTATATTGAATTTTTCTTTTAGTTTTAAAGAATACTATTACTATAATTTTAGAAGGGTTCATTTTATTTTATTTTAAATGATTTTGATGAAATTATGAATTCATATTGTGTGGAACAAGCAATTTTTAAAGGGAAAACGTGAATCTTACACAAAAAAAAATATTCAGATATAAAGGAAGCATTTAATCATATTTATTATTCATATCTATTTTATTATATGGAATCGTTTTCTCATCTTTGAAGTATGTAGAGCAGTTGCACATTTTTTTAGTAGAATTCGCCTTTGTTTCACGAACTTCTGAAAATTTTTAATAGAAAAATATACGAAATCTAATCCCACAACAACAAAAAAACGTTTCCTTTTTTTTTTCATTTTTCTTAAAAATTTCGTTGATTTTTTCTTACAAAGAATAAGAATTTTATAAAAAGCAAATATCACCCCTAAAGAATATTTTATTCTACCGGATTCTTTGATAAAATATTTTTATGACTTTAATTCTATATGAATAAACACCTACATATGTATTCTTATACTCCTACAGGGTTATGTTAAATCGAAAGTTTAAATTAATTTTAGATTTACATAAATTTTATTTGGGAATATTTAATAGAGTGTTTCATCAAAGGGTAATACTGTCCTATTGTTATCAAATTTAATTAAGTATATTTATGCAAAAATACTGCCGTCTTAAGGAAAAAGATTGTAAACGCCTAAATACTAGGAATGGGATATAGTAATAATAGTTTTCCAGGAAATGAGAACTTTTTTCATATTGAAACATACACTGAAATTATAAATTAGGCATGAGTATTTAAAACTTTAAATGTCGAAGATTGAATGTATAAAAATATAACGGTTAAGAAGTGTTTGGGGCTTTTCAAAGTATTACCAATTACAGTTGATCTTGTTTGATTAAAACCAAGATTTTATATAATAATGGTATTTTGGAAGAACATTTCTCGGATCTGATCATTCAATAGATAAAAAAAAAACAAATTCGGCAGCTAACTTACAACTTACAATACATTACTTTTTGAAGTTAATTACTGTTGACAGACACCCCCCACAAATTAACTTTTTTTTCAATTATTTCGTTTTCATTCACTGTCTCATCCACTCTTTAAAAGATAGAAGGATATTCCAACTAAAGTGTGAGACAATAAATTTCTTTTAGGATTGAGAATTATTTAAACAACTTTGTGTACAAATCTAATAAATATCAATAAATAATAGAATTTATTGGTAACTTTTATATATTTTTATTAATTATTTATTAAAATATTTCTACATAAATTATTGTCTTAAAAAAACATTTTAAAAATTTCATTATTATCATATTATCCATCCATTTTAACATCCATCAATTAATTGATCATATTTATCCCGATATTTTTTACACAATTCCGAATCGAATTTATTTCGTAAATTGTACTGCTCTTGATAAGTAAAGTTCTAAAATTGAAAATAAAAGTTAAAAAAATTGGTTGAAAGATATATAATTTTTTGGTAATATACACAGCAATATACAAAACACACATTATTTAAAAAATAAAGCAATTTAAAAGATTTAAATATTTGTTAAATTAAACTAGAATTATACTGATTACAATAATGTTGTTTTGTTCTGCAAAGCTTGTATAAAGGTCGATTCCGACTACATCGACACAGTGACCATAACGTACAGTGTTTTTTTTTCTTCTATGCATTTCTTATGAGTATATTCATATAGCACGACAACGATATCAAAGACAAAGACGCCACCGAATAATGATTTTATAATTTTTGTTGTAAATGAGTTTTTGCGGACCTAATGTTTCCTGTCGGTATAGTGGTTATAGACCTTTATGATAAGTTCTGAAAATATAAAATAATTTCAAACATATCATAAAAAGAGTTCATTACTCTAAGATGGGTTTTTAAAGTTAAAGAATCCCTTTCCATCTAAAATAAAAGATTTAATTCTGATAGGTCTTCAGTTTTCAATTCGATATCAAAGACAAAGACGCCACCGAATAATGATTTTATAATTTTTGTTGTAAATGAGTTTTTGCGGACCTAATGTTTCCTGTCGGTATAGTGGTTATAGACCTTTATGATAAGTTCTGAAAATATAAAATAATTTCAAACATATCATAAAAAGAGTTCATTACTCTAAGATGGGTTTTTAAAGTTAAAGAATCCCTTTCCATCTAAAATAAAAGATTTAATTCTGATAGGTCTTCAGTTTTCAATTCAATTCAAAAATTCATAAATTTTGCACTAATCATTGAAAGTTTTTCTACTTCAGCACTTTTTCAGTATATTTTCAGTGGTGAGTGGAAGTAGTTCTTTTCAATCCTTTTTCAGTAGTGAATACAAGTAGTTTTCTCAGTTCTGTTTCAATAGGTACCTTTACCTACCAATTTAGTAACTTTTTTTTATTCAAATTATTTAACGTATAAATTTAATAATAGCAACTTCCGCCATTTATGTTTAACTCCAATTAAATTTAATTACTAAAGAGTAAAGTAAACCTCTATTAGGTATAAAAGAAGCGATATAGAGAGTAACTGTACTATATTGTTGTTTCATTCATTTCGCGAAACTTCAGTAGTGATTCACAACTTTTTCAGTACTGAATGATCAGCATTTAATATTACCTATACAAAGACAATTTTTTTATTATATAAAAGTGTAAAAATTCATTTGTATGGGGTCGTAACTGCTGAACTCAGGTTACCAGGGAAACGTCTTAGATTTTAAATAGACATATACGGTTTTTCCATAACTGTGATTAAATTACTATTTACTATGGTTAAGATATTATTATTAGCCTAATTTTAAATAAATAAAATAGAAATATTAGTATTTTCCAAATATTATTACAAAATTTAAATAGGATGATCTGTTTGAAATAAACCTCTTCTTATTGATGGAATTCATTGGCAGTTTTCACACTTTGCACCAAATTTACAATCTCGTACAATATGTAAAAAATTTTCACAAATTTGTAAATTTTCATTAATCTTAATTTTTTTAGTTATAAATAACAATTGTAACTTTTATATGTGTTGTTTTTTTAATTGGGCTTTGTAATTAACCGACGATGTGATATTATTATTAAATTTTCAATATAATAATGATTTTGTGTATGTCATTAAAAATTTTATTTCTGTTTTTGTGTCTGATTTGCAATTGCAACTGCATATTTGTAGGTCTTTTAGTTAAATTCGTTTTAAAGCATTATGTTTGGTAAATATATGTGCGGTTACCACGTAAAAAACACGGGGGGGGATTTATAATTGTAGTCATAATTAAATTGTAATTGTATATTGTCACAATTCTATAATTGTAAATCACATTTAAATTTTAAAATAAATAAAAAAAAGGTATTGTAAATAAGTATCTATAGCTATAAATATGTACTTATAGCTAAGTTGATAACTAAATTTTATTAAATAAATATTGGTAGATATACGAGATATAAGATGTACATTTTTAAGGATAATATTATTACTGAACTTACAATGAAGTACATATCTACATAATATTTACATATATTCAATTATTTTCCTTGATACTGTCAAATTTAAACATTTATGAATTTTTAGGCTCTTCTTGTTTTCAACTAGAAAATGGCAAAGAGATTTTTTTTAATTATTTATTCATAACATTCAATACTTCAATTTGAATTAATTTCAATAACATTGTAACATTGTATATATATATATATTATGTTTTTGTCATTAACAAAATTAAAAAAAAAATTAATAAAAATATTACAGTGGCGGACAACAATTTTAAGGATAGTGGATACATTATTTATAGTACAAATATTTTCTAATCCAAAAATTTCAACTAAAAACATTAATAAACATTATAAAAAAAAAAATATAATAAAAAAAATAAAAAGAAGAGAAAAAATTAATTCCTTAGAGTTCCCGGGAAAAATTGATACTATTGTTGATCATTAAAGTGTATTCTAATTTCATTTATAAATAGATATATATCTATCTATTTTTAATATATACATATATTTTTTTGTATCCTTTGCAATAAGCAAAATAATAACGAAATTTTGGTAAAAAATTATTTTAAACTTAGAAAAAAAAATTTATAGGTTAAAACAAATTATGAGTTATTCATGAGAATAATTACATTTCAATTTATTAAAAAACCTCTTCAAAACTAAATTATTTGTTTTCATTGAATTGAAATTTTTCAAAACAAAAGAAAAAACGTGGGAGCGAACGGTTCAGTATACAAAATAGATTACATAAATTTTTGAATGGCGGTTTTATAAACAAATTGAACAAATTTAAAAAAATTTACAGTACAGTCTTTATAGATTGAACTTGAAAAATAAATAATAATTAATGAACAAATATCTCATAATAAAAATTAGTTTTTTTTTGTAAATTAAAATTATAATATTATATAAATTAGGTATTTTATTTTACTATTGATAAAATCTATGACATATCTGATTAATGTCATAGTGGTTAAGACACCGACCTTTCATATGGGTATCGCTTTTAACCCTGATCAGATTATATCTTATAAAAAAATATCGTAAAAATTGTAAAAGTATACATATATATATAGGTTAGGTATATTTATACCTTTAAGATAATATAAGATTACTTTTAAATAATATACGCAGAACTAACTCTTGTGTAAGTTAATAGATAGCGCACAAACTTTAACATTTGTGTATTCAATCTTATACAATAACTAGAGCCGTATAATCAACGGGTTAGTGAAAATAATTATTAATAAAACTGGAGCCCAGTCTAAAAACTTGATGAGTGCTCTAGTTTCTTATGACAGTGAAGAGGAAATTACCGTTAGAATCTTTAAAGAATCCATAAATGCTCACAGGTGTTAACTTTTTTTTGTTGCCTTTTTGTTGTGTAAAAATTGAAAACAATAGACCAGGGGTCTAAACCTAAACTAAAGCTAAACTCGATTAATTTTAATTACACCCTTATGTGGACAGTTATAAACTATTTTTGCATTTAAAAATTGAAAGATATTTTTTTTAAATTAGAAAAGTGGTGCGAACTAATTTCTACGAACCTTTAAGTTTTATTTTATTACGTATCTACTGTTAAATATGTAATCGTAAATTATGTATAATGTATATATATATATATAATATATAGATATATATTGTTTTTGTTTTTGTTTTATTGTATTCTAAAAAGTCACGTTTGGGATATTAATGTCAGGATTATGGATTTATATTTATTTTACAGAGAGTTCCTTTCATTTAGTCAATGAATAGGTTTTATTCATTTGTATTTAACTGGTGATCAAAGAAAAATAAACGATTTGTAACAGATTTACAATAAAATTAAAATTTTAAATTAAACTCTCGATTTAGAGAAAATTGATTTATTCTTTTTTATTATTCAATAATTTTGAATTTTTGGGCAAGATTGAATTATGTTTTACGAATATATAATTCATTAAATTATTTATAAATAATACATTTATTTTGAATTTTTTAAAATAAAAGAAATATAATTATTTATTTATTTATTCATAATATTATTAAATATTATTTGAAATATACGAACGATTTGATTACTAAAAAGTTTACCATATATACCTACTCTTAAAAATAAAAATGTAATAAAATAAATTAAATACTTACATTATTAAAGGAAATGCTTGGTACAAAAGTAATTAATATTTTTTCAGTTTCTATACCATGTGGTCTTAAAATGTCAATGATGGTTCCATTTTTAAAACATTCTTTTGCGTCATCAACATTGATATTATAGTAGTTAGAACACTAAAATTATAGAAATTAAAATAAATGAATTACTTAATGACAAATAATTATTTGAATTTATCCTGTAAAATTTGTATAGTTTTAATAATTCGTGCTTTAATTAAATTCAAACTGGATTTTGAATATATGAATGTACTTAATTTAGAGTAAATTCTACTTCACTATTATAATTTACATTCTTATTCACTATTTTAGTAAATTTGCACATTAATACAATTTACATGAATTAAACTTATTTATGCTATTTTTTTAAACAAAGGATATAATAACTTACAAAATTAATGTCATTATTAAATCCGTTCATCATACAACTTAATAGTAATATAGTATTTGCATTTATTCCATTATGTTCAATAATGCATGCATGTAAAGCATTCAATTCACATTCCTTTGGACCATGTTGGCACATAATTTCTGTTACATTTGTGTACGGATTTATGTAAATCTATAAATAAACCTTGTTAGAATAACTCCTTCACTTTTTGATTTATAATTTAATTATTATATATAATAATAGTTATTTATGTAAGTATACGTACTTCTGCTTTTCCAAATGGAATTAATTTTAAATCAACATATTGTAAACGATTTTTACCAATTAATGATCTTGTTAGATGCCTTCTAAAAAATATCATACTATCCATACATAGTGCTTCATAATATACGGTTACAGGAATCGTGTCATTTTTAGGTACCTAAAACAATTATTCCCAAATTAATATTTTTTTACCTCAAATAAAATGATTTAAAAGCACTTCAGTTTCAGCTATGGCAGTAAAAATCTTAAAAAATGCAACTCCAAAAAATATAAAAATTATCTGTTTCTTGAACTTCCTTAACATTATTCTATCTTAAGTTTATTAACCTATGCGTTGAATTTGAGTATAATTGTCTGACTATAAATATTTAAATTCTATACTTTGGTTTTGTTATTGTTATATATATAAATATATATATATATATATATATATTATTTATATATGTAATCATATATAAAGAACTGACCACGTTGATGAGTTATTGACAACTGAATAAGATTATAGAGAAAAAAAAACCTTTGCTAATAGAATCCATTGAATTTACTTTAAAACAAAAACCAAAATATTTATAAGTGATATGTTAAAGAAAGGGATGGGTGAAATAAAGTCGAAAGAAATAAAGTTTATTCGACTTTATTAATAAAAACAATGGGAATGTATATTTGAGAATTACCAATGTTGAAAAAAATAAAGTTGAATGCAAAAAAACGAAATAAATTCGAACTGTCCAGTTTATTTTATTTCAATTTTGGAAAGAATTGAATTCGAAATCTGGATTTAAGTAATTTTCTTAACAGAAGTTTGGGAACGGTTTAAAGAAACCCATAAGGAAGGATCAAAATCAGATAATCCCTTTTTCCGGAATACTTCCATATCTTTATACGCAAGATTGTGAAGCAAAAAAAGGGCGATTCACTTTTTTGGATTCGATTTCACTTTTTTGATAATAGAACCTAATCGACTTTATTTCATTAATTTTTTTAATGTTGTTTTTGGTAATAAGATAGAATTGCTAATTTGACTTTAGTTCCATTTCCATTCTGTTTTTGGTAATAACATTGTTTCGACTTAATTTCACCCTCCCCCAAAAAGAAATCACGCTAGTTAACAAAATGAATATACTTTACATACATTAGTATGTGCGTTCATCAATAAAGGAAGGGGGGATTAAATTGCGGCAATTCTCTCGAATATGTTTTTAATTTACAAACAAAAGATTAATATTGATTTGCATTTATTTATTTTAATGTTGAAAAAATATTAAAAATAAATAATAATATATGTATATATAATTAAATATATATTTTTAAAATATGTGATGAATGTTCAGGGTTTGTTTTTGTGTAACTCTTGATTTCCTTTTAAACAAGTTTTAGGTCATTTTTTCATAAATGCAATAATTGATAAGAATTATATGTATTAAAATATATAAATTTTACGATTTTTATGGAAACCTTTGACAGACTCAATAGTAATTATATATGTATGTATATAAGGAGATGTAAATCACTTGATATTAGAAGAATATATTAAAAAATAATCTAAATTAATGAATTAATTAATACATTATAAATATGGCACTTGTGTTACAATCAGCAGTTGCTGAAGGTTTTCGAATTGTGTTGGGAAATTGAAAAAAGCTTTGTTTTAAGAGGCAAAAGTCCAGAACTTGGTGAAAATATTTTGCATCGTGCATACTGAATATTTTGAATTCGCACTGGAGTCTGGCCTATGTATTATTATTATAATTTGATATATCCAATTGGGTTTAATTGCAGTTCCGTTTTACGGATTTTTGACTAACAGCAGTATTTGTACTTTTTGTATTACTGCAAATTCTTGTATAGCCAACTAATGCTGAATGATGTGACAGCACTACAAGCCTTGAGAAGTTCTTACATTCTATATGAGAAAAATTATAAATACCAAGTAAGAATTTTTATATTATAAAATTTTTTATTTTAACAACAAAACCAAATTTTTACAAAGGTTTTACAGTTTCACTTCGGCGTTTATGGGTTAAAACAAATAAAGTGATGCTTAATCTAAAAATTACTGTCCTGTATTACTGTTATTACAATTATTGCCGTATTTTAGATTTTATTAATTATTTTAAAAAATTATAAAGACTTATAATTCAATTTAAATTTACAATTTAATACAATATAATTTAACATTAATAATACTCAATTATGTCTATATATTATGAAGTCAAATTTTTCAAATTTTTATATAACGTGTCGTACGAATTGCTCTAGTTTAAAAATGTATAAAAATGCTATGTACTAACTAAATATACATACTACTATATTATATATTATGTTTACTAAGTGATTATTTTTGTCCTAAATTGAATTTGAATCTGATCGTGAAAATTTATAGAAAATGTTGAAATATATATATACAATCATAATCACAATATAATATTAAATATATGTTGGCGATTTGTTATTTATTGAATTTAAAATATCGTATTACATAGGTATGTTTCAGGTATGCGATGCATTGGTAAATCATGCAAGTAATTTCGTTTTATTATTCGTGCTACTTAAATTTGGAGTTGTATAATACACTTTTAAAAGAAATGGTAAATATCAAATGTGAATAAAAGAAATACATTTGACACGAATCTACTAAATTCTTCTTTTAAAAGAATAAGTGTTAATACATATGTTATTTTTATGTAAAAGTTTTGTTTATTTTATTTTTATCTAAGGAGAAATTTTTACAAATTAAAAAATACAATACCTTATAAAATGTATAACATTGCACCAGTTACAATGTATACAATATAAATTCTTTAAACTGTTCGATCTTTAAACAATTCCATTCTTCTTTGGTGTTTTTTTTTTTTTATTGATTTCCAAAAGACAGTGGAAGTATCGAAAGTTTTTTATTGAAACTGTGGGGATGTACTTTGATAAGCGTGAGATTTGAGCAAAATCTAATCAAATAGAACCAAATCTATTTAAAATCAAACTGTAAAATGGAACTTTTTATATAATTGTACATTTTGGTTTCGAGGAAGATATGCAAAGAAATTTGATGGAGAATATTTAGGAATATGTATATATGGATAACGTGGGACGAAAAGGTAAAGGGGGGATATTTAAAAGATGCTAATGCTCTTCTTAAATTTAATTAAACCGTATGTATATTTATAAAGGCATAATTTCAAAGAACAAATTAGCATGGAATATGGTAAATTAAAGTGATTTGCATATCTGATATGTTTTAAAAGGACCCTGTCTAAACTTAAAGTCCTGGATTTAACTAATTACGCAACATCTCAAATTCGATCGAAAATTTTTAGAAAGATTTAGATTCACAGAATTCTGAAGACTGATATTTTTATTCTTGCAAAGAAAGGTTTTAAGATCTTCAGTACAACGTAGGGGTTTTAAAATCGATTTAACCCATTACGCCACATTATGATGATTGATACACTAAAAATGAAGAAGTTAAAAACAAATTTCAGCATTACACATTAGTGTAATTGAAGGTAATACATTTAATTTCTGCTGTCAAGAAGACCAGTAATTCGAAATAAAAAAAAACTGTTATTTTTTAAGTCTCTTTGTTCTTAAATTGTCCATTCTTCTTTTTTTGGTGGTAACTGTTCAGCGTTTAGGTTAATAAGGCTGTGTATATTACAGGTACATTTAGGAACACGGGACATATTATATTCTATTTATTAGAATTGATCTTGATGCCTTATAAAATTATTTTCAATAGATATATTAATACCTACTTTTTTAATTTTTTATATTGTACCTAATAATTTTATATTTGAATTATAGGCATTTCTTTATCTGCGAGGTATATTATTCAATTAAATTTTTTGTTTAATTTGTTTATATTTTTATTTTATTACATTAATATTTTATATATATATACATTTTTTTAGTTATATGGTTAACCACTATCTTTTGTAAATATGTAGGCATCACCAAACAATTCTTATATCAATTTTTTTTCAATCAAACCGCAATCACTGTTGAATACACATTCACATAAAATGCACAATAGTATTGTAATATATATACCACGATTTTCGCTATAAGTACATACATATATGTATAAGTATAGATATTAATTTTCTTAAATAGCCGATTGAATAAAACTTGTTGAACTCATATGTAATTTAATAATAAAAATTAAACTGTACGGTGCAAATAAGTAATAACACCATATACTCGTATGTCCATTAAAATGTGTACAAACATATGCATTTGCAATATATTTTATTTACAAACATAATGTTGAAACAAACCAGTATTCGAGTTTTAATCTTACCCTTGAAAGCAAACTAACATTTTTTTAAAGGTTATTTTTTATAAATAAAAAAAAAAAATTGGATCAACGTCATGGTCATTGTCTTTCGTGTTCTACAAAAAAAGAATTTATTCATAAATTCCACACAATATGAAATAATAGAGTTGATTGTTCTGTTATGTAAGTCATAACTGTCCGATAATGACGAAAACTGGTTTTTTATTTTTTTTTTTTTATGTAGAAGAATTAAATAAAAATAGAGGCGCTACTAAAGTTACAGCTAAAAATACCGGTCAATAAAATAAAAACATAAAAAAAAAAGTTTAAGATCATTTGAACCTGTTATGTATGTAATGAAGTAAATAAGTAAAATAAAATAATAGTGCATAAATTTTTCATAACTGGCGTTCGTTATTATGAAATAAAATTAACGTTTCATATTGTTTTTCCTTTTTTTTATTATGCTCTCGGAAATTTATTCAAAAATTCCGTGTTTTCATGGTTATTGTTTTATTTTATTTAAAAAAAAAAGCAAATAATAGTAAAATACTTTAAAATAATGACCGATATTTAATGGAAATTATTTCGTGATAAACGAATTTTTGAAACAGAATGCTTTGTATACTTTATGCAAAGTTCTAAGACGGATAATTATTTTAAAGATTTTGTTGGAGCTTGACGAAAAACAATATATTAATAATATAATAAATGTAAATAATACGTGTTCTTAAATAATTATCAGAACATTAAATAATTTTGCATTTAGTTGGTTCCTTGAAAAAACTCCCACAAAAAATATAATAATTTTATACCAAATTTTATTAATTATTTTACGTTAACTCCGCATGACATTTAGCGGCGAAGGGACAAAACTCCAGGGCTCAAAACTTCCTAGAGACTTATAACACAAAATACAAGCTAAAAGTCCCCTGAAATTATGAATTTGATAAGTAAGCCATTAAATTCATTAAAAATGAGACATAACCCATCAGCATTTTAAGTTGGTTACAAAATGTAAGTTTTAGAAAAGGTAAACTCACAGTTTTCCATATAAACTTATATATATTCTATATTCTTTTAATTTTGTAATGTTAATGAACAAGGATTGAACGGATGCAGAGTCATTACTCCTTTAGTTATGACTCATTTAGTGGAACATAAATCCCTAAGAGACTTAAGACCCGAATCAAAAAGCCATAACTCCATAGGGGACCTTTGACCGTGTAGTTTTGTATTCTTCTCACAAATATTCATTTTAATGATGCAACATCAGTGACGGGTACGAATATATACAAACTTTCTTAAACTATAATATCAAAAATATTTAGCACACATTTTGGAGTTGGATTCGAAATCAGGATATTCTCTTTTTCCAGAGTTAAGAAAAATTAAAAAATTTTACATATGAATTAAATTTTGAAATGCTATTGAAAAAAGGGCAATCCTGATTTTGTAACCAAAGCCTCGCATATATGGATTCATAAATAATCTAGAAAAAGCGTAAACTTTGATTTGTCCGGTTTAGACAAATGTACAAATGCATATTGCTTTACATCTAATATATATTGTCATACTTAAATCATTAAGACCGGAAAAAGCCTTCATAAATTATTTTAAAATAAATTCCGATTTTAAAATATTAGTATATGTATACGCTCAATCACACAATTTTAGTTATGTAATATTATAACTGTCATTAAAAATTCGTAAATGAAGTTGCAACCCACTTAATAGGTCATAACTTCCAAAAGGAACTTATGACCCATTTGTCGAGAAAGTTATGTTCCACGTATATATTTTAAAGTAAGTAAAAGGTCCTTTAGAGACTTATATCCCAAAAAATGATTCAAAAGCTCTTAAAGGACTTATAATCCTAGGAGTTATGACCCTCCACCAATTCAACGTTATTTCAAAAATAATTTACCTCAAGTTTATAAATAATTGAAAAAAAAAAGAGTTTTTGCAGTATTATTAATTTTTTTTTTTTTTGGAGTTTTTTCCATAGAGCCACACATTGTATAATCGACAAATATGTCAGAATATTATTTTCAGAATGAATCAATAACAGAGAATGGTATAACTGAATCGCAACGCGCATGGGAAAACTTATAACTTTTAATTGGACCTTTAAAATTAACGGACCTGCCTCCAACAAATAAGAATTTGACTTAATTTTAAACAATATAAATACATATACATGATTATATGAAAAGTATCGTGCATGATAGTCATCTAGTACATACACATTACAATTTCATTCAATTTTTGTAATGATTTTTAATTAAATTATGATGTGACGTAATGATACTCATACTACCACCTATCATGTTCGTAATATAATATTATGTATATAAGAAAAACATCAAAATGAGTGTTAATGTTATCAGCTCTGAAGATATCTAATAAAACACAGGCTGTTATAATTTTTTTTTTTTAAAGCTTAAAGTGAAGTTATTGACTGTTAAGTTATATACTGAGAATGATCGGGTGTATTATAATAATTAAACGATTTTAATAGCATAAAAAATTCAGAATAATTTTTCTGTGTTTTATCATCCATATGTAGATAAGATTTATGATTAATTAGAAATAACTTGAAGTTACTTGGTTAATATTTTGTTTTTCGAAAAACGGGAAATTGAATTCTTCCAGCACAATTTATTAGCTGCATGTATAT
Organism: Dolichopus griseipennis; assembly: GCA_963082915.1. Lineage (NCBI taxonomy): Eukaryota > Metazoa > Arthropoda > Insecta > Diptera > Dolichopodidae > Dolichopus > Dolichopus griseipennis. The sequence continues at coordinate 1,314,593 of OY720441.1, forward strand.
AAGTACGTCATAAGTATTATGCAAAATTGTAAACACTTTAATGCTAGTGTTTTTAACAGACAGTGGCACAAATTTATAAACTCCAAGTAGATACTATAGATAATGCTAACAGCTATAAGTATTCCGCAATATTTACTTATTTATTTACGAACTTTGTTGCTTTCATTAAGTATTGTTGGGTATTATCGAGTATGAAGTATTATAATAGTCTAGTTTATACTCATATTGCAGAAACATAAGTAAATACTACATAATACTTAAAATTAAGTATTAAGTATATAAAACTTAGCATTATTGAATAAATACTTAGTAAAGCTCAAGTGTCATTATCTAGTTTCTACTCGTACTTTATTAATACGGGCCAATAATGATTAGTCAAATTTTGCAATGTAAAAATATATAAAAAAATTTAATTATTGAAACTGAGTTATTGTCAATTTGAATAGAGGCATACCCTTTTTAACATAATAAAATCTGTACAAAAATAAGTGTTTAATATAAAACAAAAAAAAAAAGAAAGTTTGAATAAAATTAAAATTTTTAGACAATTATATATTGCATTTTAAATTGGTATCAAAAACTTTGTAATAGAGTTTTTTCGATATCTTAGGACGATTTGTAGCTTAATTCTAGCTGACAGCGTTTCTCGGAATATTTATATTATTTTGAAAAAGGTTTTACTAAAGCAAGTAGTTCGTCAACCTTAGTAAGACTTAATTTTTCCCACTTTTGAGCCACTCTCAAATCCAGTGTTTTCAACTCGTGTTATTAGAATTGACCTTAATGATTTCCACATACAATTTAAACATGAAATAGTACTAGGTCATGTTATAAGAAGAAACGTCTTAGATTTTCAATAGATACAATTCTGTTTTTGTTTATATTGTAATGTTTTGTATTTGAGTTATATGGTATTTTATATCTGTGAGTTATATTATTCAATTAAGTTATTTGTTTTTATTTTTTATTAAAGATGGCGAATGGAAGCTGAGTCGAGTCGAAAACCAGAAAATTTTTTTTTCACTTTCACTAGGATTCAAACCCGGTCCTTTCGCATGAAAGGTCAGTACTCTAACCACTGTGCCACCCAGCTGTCGTTGTCTTTTCAACTAACATGATAACTCTACTTTCAACAACCGCGATGTTCTTAGTAGACCATATCTCAATTTTCGCCATCTTAATCAGTATACTAAAATAAGACAAGTTAACTAGTAACATTTATATACAATAAGGAAAATGTACTACTAGCAATAAGAAGAAAGTACTACTAGCTACTTGACTAGAGCTATTGAATAACCGTAATATAAACTAAACTTAATACTTAAATCTACATAGGTTTTTAATTGTTTTTGTTTTCTTTAACTATATTTAAATTTGTTAAGATTGAACAGGAAGTACTTAAACTGCTTAGGTTCGTATTTTGGTTTGTATTAAAAAACTGTAAACTGTAGTTTTAAAAGAATGCTGTCTAACCGAAATTCAAGTATCAATTTCCTATTTGTAAATTATAAAAATTAGAACAGAACACAATGAATAAGGAACACATTTTGAAACTGATTAAAACTCACATAATCCCAAAGCCTTCTGTTTCATTATCAAAAAATGTTTGATTAGGAAATAGTTTATTTTTTTCTATTAAATAAAATTATTTGTTAGTGAAAATAATGGAATTTAAATTTTTAATGATTATACAAAATAAATTAATAATAAAATTTTCTGTCTTTGAAAACATTTTAACAAAAAAAAGAAAAATAATATGATATTTTTTATTATATTGTTAAAATTTTCCTGTCTTTTTGTTTTTAATAAATAAAAAAAAAATTGGTTTAAAAAACTATAAAGGTTGATGGAATTTTTAAATTAAAAATTTATTTTCAATTTATTTTATTTTGCAAGTTTTTTCTATTTATAGTTTTTGTAAAGAAAAATTACAATAAAATTAATTTTATTGGGATTTTTAGGAAGTTTCGTTTGAACACAAATTTTGTGATTTGATTAACATGTTACGGAAATTCGATTTTATATTATCTGGGTATAAATTAACCTCTGAAACCTTTATGAACGTATTTGTATCATTATTTCTAGGAATTTACATTCATATACTCTTATAATGTATGACAAAATAATTAGTTAAATTCACAATAGAAAATTATTTATCAATATTCACAATGAAAAAAAATTCTTTTCAATTACATTTCACAATACTAATTTTTTTGATAGTTGGTAAAAGTTGGTCAACTGGTTGATAGTTGACTGTCATAATAGAGGCTTCCATCTTATTTCCAATTAAGATTCGTAAAATATAGTGGAATGCAAAAACACGAAATAAGGTCGAACTAGACAGTGTATTGTATTGTATTTGAAAAAAATAAATTAAACCGGAAAGGGGCAACTGATTTTAAATCTCTAACTTTTATATCTGGAAACGAGAAATTCCCTGATTTTGTACCTAATTCTGAACTAGAAGAAATTTTATAGTTAGTTATTAAATTTGGATTACCCCCTTTTCCGAAATATTAACATATTTGTATATATGCAATATTGTTAAAATATAAAACTTGAATTAAAAATAAGGCTTTAAATAACATGTTTAACAAAAGTTTATGGACAGCAACCGAAAATGTATTTCAAAAGAGTTATTAGTAGAAGGATTTTATCGCTACTTGCTAAATGCAAACCCCATTCTTCCAACGCTTTCTTGAAAATACATTTTCAAAATAAGAGTACTCCCTTTTCCGGAATATTCCGATATTTTTATATGCAAGATAGTGAATTTAATATAGGTGATTATTGTTTAATCAAATCTAATCGACTTCATTTTATTTATTTTAGTTGCATAACATTTTTTAGGAAATAATGTAGAATAACTAATATTCGATTTTATAACCATGGTTTGTTGTAAAAACGTAAAATCGGCTTTATTTCTTTTTTTTACATTCGACTTTATTTTTTAAATATTTTTTTTTGAAAAAAGATAAAATTGCTAATTCGATTTTTTTTTCTTTCATTGTTTTTGGTAATAAAGTCGGTTCAATTCTATTTCGCTCGACTTTACCTCAACCCCCCAAATTAATATAAGAACTAAGATAGTACGACGGATAGATAGGACCCATCGCTATAAAATATCTCATTATATTCAAGTATTGAAGAAATTATATTGTTTTATATATTATTTTAATTTAAATTTTATAAGCTAAAACCTGCCATAGGGTTAAAAATAATTTTTTCCAAAAATTAAATTAAAGTGTACATGAATGCAACATTTTAGAATATTCGATGAATGTAAAGAATTTTTAATACTCTTTTTATTTTTTTTTTGTAATAAAATCAAATTCAGAAACAAAAAAAAAATTTTAATTTTAAAGGTATTAATAATTTCCTCTTAAATAAATAAAATATTAAATAAAATCCATTCATATATACATTTATTACCTGATATTTCCTAAAATATAAAATGCATATATACATAATATAAATTTAATTGAAATATCTATACATATTGGTTACTATAGTTCCACGTATACATACAAAAATTGTGTGAATTTACATAAGCTATACGAAATTCAATTTTTTTTTTAGAATCACATTGTAATTGCACAAATTTTACACCATTCTCCACCATTCTCCACAATTCTCCAGATTTATAATTAGAATATAAATTTTTTATGAGCTTACATGATTAAATTAAATTTTATTAAAAACTTTAATGGACTTACCAGTAATTACTACTAATGACTTAATGTTTTAACAATAATTTTAATTAATTTTTAAATTGTTTTTAAAATGTTTATAACAATTTAATATTTGGTGTAAACCATTTAATTATGTTTTTAATGAAATGTAAAAAAAAAAAAATTAAAATATAATTTTATTGCAAATATGAATTTATTTTGAAAAATAATTAAGAAACTGAAAATCGTATTTAAAACAGTTCGATACTACTGTTTAATACTGATTATTGTAAATTTTAAAATAACAAGTATATAATGTGAACCTATATTAAAATTAAAAAGGAAGAGAGCAAAGAAGATTGTGCCAATGTAAAATAAAACATTATATATAATCCGGTTCATTGTTTTTGGGGAAATTTCAAATATTAAGGCTGCTTCATATATTAAGTTATGCCCGCACAATAGAATAGAAGCGTCATATGGCTGTTACTAGAATTCGTTGAGGCTGAACTTTCAATCCTAATTTCTTTAAATTTTGAGTTGTCATGCGGACACACGGACCAACGAATAGGCGAACAGGTGGTCAGATGGGCACACATATCTAGATCAACTTACTTTTCGATTCTGATCAGTTCCATAAACTCAAGTCTAAATACATCTTTTCCCATTACAGCGTCATAAACGAAAACGCAAATTGAGTATACTCTTAAAAATATTTGCGTACGGGTATAAAAAAGGAAGCGTTAAGAAATTATATAGTGTACATGAAGGTATTAAAAGATTCGTGGAATGCAATCAAAATAATAATTATAGTTTCTATCTGGTTTCAATATAATTTTTGTTCTTAATATTTGCTGTATTAAATTTAAATATTAGTATTATAATTTTTAATTTTTATTTACTCAATTTTAATTTTTTATATAAATTTATATATTTAATGAGTTTTTTATATTTATCGTAACTAAATAATTGATATAACCTCTTTTAAATTGATAAACTGATTTTAATCAATTAATCAATTTATAGGTATTCTTTTTTTGTAAAGTCTTATAAAAAGTCAGAAAAGCAGCAAAAAAGTAGTTAATAATTTTAAAAGATATAATTTTAATAAATAAAAACAAAGAACTTTGCAAGAATGGAATATAATATATAATAACTATATAAATACATATAAAAAATTTTAAATAACTATTTAAAATGTATAGCATATCCCAAAACATAAGTCTTTAATAAAATATGTACATAAGTTACACATGCATTAATTTCTAACATCCGAAAAACTAAAAAACCAATAGAGAATTGTAAAAAATATGGAAAATGAGCTGAGAGTGTAAGCCTCTTAGCTTTTTCGTATATATATGTTAAATTGTTTTTATAGCCGTATGACGGGTATAAAAACAATTTAATATAGTCAAAGGGTATAATAAATTTACCATTACGTTTGTGACGCAGAGGAGGAGAGGGGTAGATATAGACTCAAGTGTATGGATCGGATCAGAATCGAGAAATAAATCGATTTAGCTATGTATGTCCGTCCGTCCGTCACCAGGATAACTCAAAAACTAAAAGAGCTAGGATCATGCAATTTTCGCAAATTCGTTTTTTTGCAATAGCCGTCATCGCTATTTGAATCCAGTCATTTTGGTCCATGGGTTCGGGTAGCTGCTATACAACTTCTTTTTTTGTTTAAGCATTACTCTGTTCCTATTACAGCTGCGTGTCTGAAATTTTGCCAAAAGTAGTTTAGTTTTATGGCCAAAGTTTTTGAAAAATTTGGTTGGTCTACTGCAGTGGGTTCGAGTAGCTGCCATACAACTCCTCCTTTTATATGAGCATTACTACACCTAATAAAGCTGGTATTTTTGAAATTTTGCCAAAAGAAATTAATGTTTATAATAATAATGATATAATGTTTATACAACGGTCATACGGGTATCCCAGAGTTGACACAGTCAACTCTACCACACTCTTCCTCGTTTATCAATATATATAGTCTCTATATAGTTCTTAAATTAAAAACATAATTTAATTCTTAAATAAAATTATTTAGAAAACTATTATTTTATTTTTAAAGCGATTTTACTGTGTAGGAAGTTAATGGAGGTCTTCAATTTATTATGAATAGTAAATATTGCCTGATAATATTAATTCTCTGCCGATTTGACATTTGAACTTATTATTAAATTGTTGTAATATGCACTATATATTTTTTTATTAGTAATGTTCCGACCAGGGTTTGATTGAACCCAAAACTTTTCGATTGAAAAGCCGCTACTTTACCACTGAGCTATCGGTCGAATGGAAGTTTTCAATATAAGCTATTTTAAAGGGAATAAGAAAATTTTTAAATTCCTACCTTTGTATATTAATGTTCTAAACTACGATTGAGTACAAATAATGTTAAGAGTAATCAATATATCTAACAGCGTAATTAGTTTTGACCCATATTGATCTTATAATTAAAATATCAATCTATATGTTGCAATTTTACGGTAATGTCAACAGAAAAATTTCAAATTTAATGCAGATAAAGTCTTTATTGTAATCGGCATCGATTTTATTACCAATGTGATATTATGTGTGTTTGGGCTGAGATGCAGACCTTTTTAATAATTATAAAAATGCAAAATAAAAATAAATTTTTGAAAACGTGATTACAATACTTTACAAAAACACATTTTCTGGAAATAAAAACAAATGAAAGAAAATGTTTGAAATGTTGAGAAGTGGTTTTAAATTGAAAAACGCCAAAAATTTCCGTTGCAAAGGATATTGTATTTCTAGTTGGATTTTCAAATATACAAAATAACTGAGTATTTTTGTGCTACTATATGCTTAACGCGACATGAATAATAATTAATACGTGGTTCGGTTCTCTAAAGAATACTCTTATAATAATAATAATAAAAAAGCAATGTATATATATATATATATATACTAATACAATACACAAAAGACAACAAAAAGTACTTTTTGCTTTTTTTTTTACTAAGTTAATAAAATTTTAAACTTTTAACTAGTTTTGCGGAATTAGAAGAGCACGATGGTGTTGATTTTATAGTTTAAAAAACAAATATTTTCTTTCTTAAAAAAAATTTTTGAATAAAATAGAAAAATAAATAGAAAACTTCAATAGATAGAAGGGAACAAAATAAAAAAACAACTTTAATTGTTTTGTTTAACAAGTTTTGTTTAAAATTTAAAAAAAAAAAGAAAATGATTTCCATTTTATTTATTAATAACGGATTTCAATAAAAATAGAGTAACGCTTCTACAATTGTTTGAGAGAAGAACTAATTTTGAATATAGGTAGAAAGGCGACAGTTAGGATCAATGTTAAATTAATAAGTGTTTTCTTTGATTTTCAATTTGGTAATAAAATTTTAGAAATAGAAAATTTAAATGAATATTGTTGATTATATCATTTAATCTGAGTCTTTTCATAATCTTTGGAAATAAAATGGCCGACCAGTTCTTAAGTGTTTGTTATAATATGTTTCCTTACTTTCATTTGCGATTTTGCTTGTTTTAACTTTCAAATTAATAATAAATTACATCAATTTTTTATAAGTATATTTTGAATATACCTAAGCTTGTGCACCTAAGATTAACTAATCATCAGAATTGAAAATTAAATCGATCTAGCAACGCGTGCCAGTCCATTCTGCCACACGATGCCTTAAAAACTAAAGGAGCTGCGATTCACGAATTTTCACAAACAAGTTTTTTTTTTACCAGAGTCGTCTTTGGCTATCAAAATCCAGCCAGTTTACTATAAAGCTCTCATACAACAACTTTTTACCAAAAGTGGTATAGTTTTATTAACAAAGTTTGTACAAAATTTTGTTTGTGTAGTTCAAGAAATTCTAATAGCTGTCATTCAACTATAAAATTTTGCCAAAACTAATTAACCGGTTCATGCAGTGTTTATATTACTTACATGCGGGTACTCTAGAATTGATACAGTCTACACTCTTCCTCGTTTTAATTGATATTTGAAATTTATTAAACCAATTAAAATAATTTTTGCGGAAACATTTAATTTTAAAATTTACTGAAGATGTTTTTAAAATTTCCTATAAGTTGTAAGAATCAATCAATCAGGCTTCAAAAGTTTGGCTAGACAATGCAAGACTTATAGTCGACTGAAGATTTCAATATTATATAGAATGAAACACTCTTAATATTTAAAAAAAAAAAATAAAAATGTATATATATATATTTTTAATTTAAAAAATTCCTATAAATAAATTGCAAACACTTCGCATTTTACTAAGTATTGTACTTGTATGTTTGTATTACATATATTAATTGTATGATTCTATATATAGATAGTATATATTAATTATCTATGTATAAAAATAAAAACATCTGTTAAGTTATAAAAATAGTTAGATCATATAATATATAGGAAAAGCTATTTACTTTTTTTTTTTATTTTTAATGATAATTACACACTCATATTAGCATTTAATAATTAAGTTAATAATTTTTACCTTGACCCACGTCACGACTCACAGTATTTTACGAACAGGTGAAAGAAATACAGCAAATAAATAGACAGTGTGTTTGTAGATTTATTTGTTCAAATTGAATATGTATTATGTATGTAATGACACTTTTAATGATTGTATTTATAGTGTCTTCTAACAGAATGTACTAGCACTATTCAGCTTGTGTAAATATATCTTAGGCATAGAAATAGGTATTAATAAGCTTTTTTTTTTGTTGAATGAATAATGATTAATATCAAATTATTTTTATATTAGATATTTTATAACTTTGGATGATTTGCAGTTTGCTAATTATATTTCATTTGAAATTTAATATGTTTTTGTTCAGTAAAAATTATAATGCATAATTGAGATTTTTTTTTTCAAATGCTATAATTAATAATTATTAAAAATTCTAAAACAACACAAATATAAATTTTAATTTACAATTTGGTTAAGTTAAGCATATTTTGAAATAAGTTAGGAATTATACAGTTCTCATTTTGGTTGCCAATTTTAGAGTAATGTTTAATTCACATGTTATACTGTAGTGAGGTAATTTTTACTGTTATGGCGTTGAACTTTTTAAAACAAAACAGAAAGTATGAGTTGCTTACAATTACCCGAATTAAGCTTAACATAATTAATAAAGAAAATTGTATTATGGGACGCAAGTGGAAAATGAAAAAAAAATTTAAAAAAAATTACGTGTAAATATAGTGACTACATATATAGTGTACTGCCTCATTATAACCTCATATTCGAATGCCTAGCTTTATGTGGTTTTAAACCTATCCGAAATACCGTTTACCATTGGGTTAAAATTTATGGAAAAACCGTAAAAATTAAAATTATTAATTCAAAGTTAATAATAAAAATTTTAAATAAATGCAAAAGTAACACAAATTTACAAAAATTAATTAAAACTGTTTTCAGTGTGTCTTATAATTTAATTAAAAAAATATCTATTTTTTTAAGAGTGCTTGTTTATTTCGACCACCCTTTTTTCGTATCGGGTCGTCCTCATCGGTAAGCTGTTTGAACTTATGAATAAAAACCGCTTTTGTATCTCTATTCTCTACGGATAATACTTGAAAAAAGTTTATACATTAGTGCGGCAAAAGTGTATCTGTCAGTGGAGTTCACCTTATAACATATACTTACATCTGTTGACTCTTTGAGCAGTATATGTTCGGAAAAATGTTTTATGCAAGCGAATTATCTCGGATTTTGCAAGAAACTTCGAATTTATGAGTAGTAATTTACTTTTGTGTATCGGTTTTAACCTCGGAGTTGATAATGAACTTCAATCCAACGTTTTTTCTTACTTATTACATAAATATTTCGAACTCAAATCAAACAATTCACAAAATATGACTAAATTCAAAGAATTGTGTCTAGTTTAAAAATCAAACTGTTTTTAATTGTGTAAAACTTCTCCCAATTATTTTTTTTTAAATTCCTAAGGCTCTTTCTTTTATAAATTTTGTTTGATTGCCCTAGTAATTATCAAAACCTCTCTCAAAACCCTGTGACCTAGAATACAGTATAACGGAATTCAAATTTCACCTTTTCTTATTATTAGAAATTGAAAATCGAATAAGTTTAAAAAAATTAATTTTATTTCTTTATTCTAATTTTAAGAATCTAACAATTTTATATTTTAATTTTATTAAAGTTCAAATAATTATTTATATATACAATACGACATATATACGCATATTTAAATAAAACAATTAAATTTTTTCTGACATAGAAAAGTATGCAAAAATGGTGAATAAGAAATTTTAATTATAATTTTATAATATATTTTATTATTTTTATTATTTTTTAAAACCGACTTAAAAAACAATAATAATATTTTGAAAGGCTGTTCCAACCAGAAAATTGATAATTAAATGCGGCCAACATCCAACAATTCTGGTTCGGATTCTGAATTTTTTTTTTTTCAACTCAAAAACATTTTAACCACAAAAAAAAAAAAAAAAAAAAAAAATAATATATTATGAAATATATACTTATACTTATAATAATATAAAAATAAACTATTTTCAATTCCAATATTACTTTTGTGAATTGAATAAAAATTAAAAAGTGGAACATACACACCAACATTAATGGTACTTATTTATACTACGAGTATATAAAAATTTACAGGGTTCAGATCAGTATCATTCCAAATAACCCTTCTGGTATTCTGTTATGTTAATCAATCCAGAGCCTCTAGTGAATATTTAAGCTACTAGTGTCATAATGATATTATTATAAAATGTAAAATAACTATACAGAGTTATGGTTTTATTACAATACATGTACACACACACAAAGGAACATATATAATTGTATTGTAAACCAAGAAAATTTACGCGCAAATAAATGGTTCATTAACAGTTTTAATTAAAAAATAAAGAATTTGTTGCGTTTAATTTCATTAATTCATTAAGCGGATTTAGTGGCGAATATATTATTAAAATTTCCTTTTTTTTCTTTTCTTTTTTTAACTTTCATCTATCAGAATCATATTTATTCAATATCCTACAGTGATTATACATATATATATATATACATTGCAATATTTTTATGCAAATAGTTTATTATTACATATATATGTATATATAAATATATATTAACGTATATTTAGTATGTAAAACATTTAAGTAGATATTTAAAAAAAGTGGTTTTTATATTTTAATAAATTACAATTAAAAAATTTTTTAAGTGAAATTATACAGAGGGCTTTGTTTGAAAAAAAAAGTTTAAACAATGTTATTTAATATATATTATGTATGTACTATATTATATCTTTTATTTTATCTATTCTAAAATAAATGCAGACCATTAGAACAACTATAAGAATTTTATGATTCACAAAATAGATGAAAATTGAAAAACCAAAATATCTGAATTTAAAATTTTATATCAGTGGTTTTGGTTTGAATTTTTTTGTTATTTTGTTTTAAATATACAATATTAATGAAATCTCTATTTTAAGTATCTGTTGAGTTAACAAATCTATATATACCTAGTAAATGTATTCATCTAATGCAAAAAAAAAACGTATTACATTTTGAGGTTAATTTAAATTGCATACTTATTTTATATTTGAAATAAAATATTTCGTCAATTATTTTTTCTTTTAATAATCAATTTTAAAAAAGTAGTAAAAAAATATAAACATTATAAACGAAGATTTTGTTCTGATTGGTATTTGACTAAGCCTAGATTAAGAACATCTAAGAGGACTGCTTGTGATACTACTGCTTGGATTTAAAAATATTGGGAAAGTTTTTCACTATGCATTTTCACCATATGTTTACGGCTGGGTGGTACAGTGGTTAGACTACCGACCGTTCATGCGAAAGGCCAAAGTTCGAATCCCAGTAAAAGTGAAAAAAAATTTCCGGTTTTAATTCGACTCAGCTAGCATTCGCTATTTCATTCAAATTTATGGTTTAATCAATAATTAATAATTATATGTCTTTAATAAAAAATACATTAATACAATTTAAACAAATAATTTAATTGAATAATATAACTCACAGATATAGAAATACCGTATAACTCAAATACAAAATATTACAATATAAACAAAAATAGAATTGTATCTATTGAAAATCTAAGACGTTTCTACATGTTATAAGGCCAAATACTATTTTATGTCTAAATTGTATGTGGAATTCATTAAGACCAATTCTAATAACACGAATATAATATGACTCCCGGTTTCAACATGTACCTATGGTATAGACAGGTTCATTAGCCAAACAGTTGGACAGTTAGCGTTTAAGCAAATAAAAAAAGTTTATTTAAGAGGATGAAATTATTTAATTCATTTTCTTTATCATAAATTGCCTGGGGCTAATGTGACAACGACTTATCTTTAATTTAATAATAACTGTTTTGATAAGTGAGTGTTTTTACTAATCAAACTTCATTGGTTTGTTATCAAAATATGTGTTTAGGGCAAAAACAATTTATCAAAAAAATTATTATTTGAGTACTGATAAGTTGTTAGTGTAATAGTGTCCTGGTATTACTAGACAGAAGGAAAATTAATTAATTTCTCCAAAAAAGATTCTTTCGTACCCCATTGACAAATAAAATGAAAATAAATTTTCCAAAACAAATGATTAGCTCATTATTTGTTATTGCGGAAAATTCTTATATATAGGTTCATATTATATTGGATTTTGTTTTAGAATTTCATTAAAAAATATTTTATGAAAAATTTTGTTTTTTTTTATTTTGAATGTTAAATAAATGTAACGGTATATTTATTTTAATTAAAAATACTGTTATATATTTTTGTTTTGTTGTCGTACAAGTATTTTTTTAGGACCAGCGCACCTAAATAAACTTTTATTACCAGAAAATTAAACATTTTTTTTTTTTAATTTTCAAATAAGTAAATTTACTTAGATGTTTATAGGCGTTGAAACGGTACAAAATTATTATTTTGCTTTTTTTTTAAATTGCTGTTTTTTCATACTTCAGATACTTTTTAAGGAAAATAATTGAATGGTTGATGCTTGTGTAAAGAACACTTTAAAATGCAAATAGTTCTTTGTTTTACAAGGTTAAATTTACTTTTTTGAACTCTTTGCAAAGATACAAATGATCTTAGCTCAAAGACGTTGTTATCTCATTTACAGTTTGATAATTATATTTACATAATCTTGATAATGTTGTCAAAAGAATGATATACTGTTCTATTTTTTACTTTTTTTTTTAAATGAATATTTTTTAATTAAAACAAAAATTAAATGGAGATCTTTAACTAGGAATCATTTTTATGAACTTTTAACTAAAAGTTTATAAGATTTGGTAGTACCAAAAAATTTCAGTAACTGTTTTAAACTAGAACACGTATTTCAACTTTAAAATTTCTTTGTGAATCTCAAAAGAAGTTTCATAATAATCTAGAGATTTTTTAAAAATATGTACTGGCTTAAGTTTTGACCCGAAAGTAGAATTAAAAAACGTTATCAAAAAAAGTAGTCATTTTCAAACGAAATCCATTTTTCAACTTTGTATTCACAATTACATATCTCGTTATTAAGTATTTCGATACATACTCTGAGACAAGTCCGGTACGACAAGTCCACTTTAATGTTATTATTTGACATTTTAAATTAGGTACGTCTTAAAACTTTTATTTATTTGATTTTTATTTATAATTAAAACTTTCAAGTTCTATTAATTTAAGAGAGTCTTCATGTCAAAATAAAGATTAATTGGCAAATAAAATGCCAAAAGGTGTGGTAAATTTATTATGCTTAACCGTGTTCAAAGGGTTCTAAACTAAAAATATCAATTTTTATTAATTAGACATTCTAATATTAAGTCAAATCAATTGCGGCTAAATGTATTTAGATGTGGCTTTATAAATATTTAGCAGATTTCTAAAAATTGTCAGGATTTCAGTTTATATAAAGAGCTTTTGATTTTATAATTATTATTGAAAAAATTTTTACATTTAAGTTCAAAAACTTAAGTTTGAGTTTTTAGAATCTTCGGCAAAGAATTTAATAGAAATTCTTCAATATTGAAATTTGGATCAATAGTATTTTTCAGATCTGATACATTAATGGATATGGAATTATTTTTAACAAAACATTTAAAATTTTTTATTAATGGAAAATTGAGTCATTTTAATTGAACATTGAATGGAAAGTTCTAAAAGTAAAAACAATTATTAAATTTTATTTAGATTTTTGAATATGAAAATAGTTATTACTTACATCAATTATTAATGTACCTTCGAAAGAAAATGTATTATGATTTGTTGAAAAGAATTGTGGAAATTTTATGTAAAAATCCGGAATTGTTTTAATCATAAAAATTTATGTAAAATTTTCTGACCAATAACACTGTGGTCTCGGGTTCAAACCCCGGCCAGATAATCTAATAAAAATTATCGTAAAATTGTATAATTATATCCTAATATAAAATAAGATTTAATAATAATATTTAAATAACTCTTGTGTAATCAGTGAAAATAACAATTAAAGAAACTTAAACCTTGTGTAAATAGGCTTGGTGAATGCCCTTTATTTCTTAAAGAAGTGGGAAAGAAAAAAATGAAATATGAAATATTGATAGTTTTCGTAAATACCCAAGATCAAAGCCTGTTTTTATGTATTCAATAACACTACAAGTACTCTAAGAAGTATTTTAAGAACAACCAATGCCCTTTTAAAAATAAAATCATAAGTTATTTGAAAACCTGTATTTAGAAGTATTTATTAGTACCTACACAGTAAATATAATTTGTTGGTTACGAATTTCGCGTTTATAAATCTCGTAATAGAAAATCTTGCGTCTTTTAACCAAATAATTTTTTTTTATTAATAAGGTAATTTTGGTGAATAAATACGAAATATCAAAATAAAAATTTTATAACAGAAAACCAAATTATCAATTGTAAAATAATGTTGTATGTACATGGGTTGGTTACGAAATCCCAATTTATATATTGGAATCAGGTAATAGTCAGATTTGAAGCAATTTCTAAAGTTTCTTCTAATTTAGAATCTCGTATTTTTTCATACATAATAAGACAACAAGGCAATTAAAATAAATTTTTCTTTGTTTTAGCAAGATTTAAAAAAAAAAAAATATCGCGAAAAAGCGAGATTTTAAAAAACCAGATTTATAAGTTTCTTCTTTTTCACTGATAATTGAATTGAATTGTGAGAAAATTAAGCATCAACCATTTATCTTGTGGCTTGTGGTTTGAAAGAATTCGAAATTTAAAACATTATTTAACTATGTTTTCAATTAAGTTATTATTACATATATACATACGTACGTATTGAATGTACTTTGTTAAAATAATAAACACACTACATACATCTGTTATAATAAAGCTATGAAGCAAATGTTAACAAGTCGGCGTTTTTTCGCTTTAAATTATATAACAAGTGTTTTCAATAAAAGAATGTTGTTTACAATTGTGTATTTCAAAGTAAAACAGTTAAAAACTTCATTGATTCAAAATTTCTGACATTGAATTCTTGGTATTTTGACAGTTATTGACTTTAATTATTAGCTGTTTTCGAATAAACTACAATTTAAGTTTTTAGAATATTTGAAGTTTAATTTTATTTTTGTCAGACAAAAAGTCATAAGAAGAGTTTTTAAATCCCATTTTACTTTTAATTAAATTTACCGTTTAATAATAATAATTGAAATATAGATTAAATTAATTTATTAAATAGTAGTACGTCATAATCAACACAGCATTACTTTTGTCGGCTTTAATCATTTAATTAATTTTAATTATTGTTTTATTTTATACATATATGTGTATTTAGAACTTCATTTACTACTGCTATACTATAAAAATTTTACAATATAAATAATTTTTCATGTAGATACTGATCTTTGAGTTTCAAATGGATTAGACGACAAACGAAGTTAAGTCCATAAATACATTTTTGTTTATTGATTTATTTTTTCATTTACTACGACAAAAACTTAAAAACTAAAGTTCATGAAATAAACCTATAATAAAATATATAAATATTAAAAATTAGTTATAAACATGTATGTATAACGACAAGAAACCTTTACATTTCAGCGGTGGCTTAATAGCATTAAGTTTTTTATGACCTTATCATTTGATATGAATAGTTCTTTTTTCGGTATCATTTCCATGTGTTAAAGGTCGCTGCTTACGAAATTTAGACATTTTGTGACATCTTTTACGACGGAAAATGTATGGTCGTTCCGCGAGAGTTTTCTAATTGTTTCCTTGCCTAAGACTTTTAACTTGATTAATTATATAAAAATTTAAGTGGTACTTTAGAGAAGGATGCATTCCGGGTTTCACTAATTTATTGAGAAAGGGTAACACATCTCAATTTGGTTTAACTTTTTCAATAAGTTTAGTAAAACTTTAGTGAATAGTCCTATCGCTTTGGTTAAATTATTACAATGATCTTTACTAATATGCTAATTTTATATTAATTTTCCCCTAATAATGATTACTCTGTACAATACTATGTTCAGTTAGTTATGAATGATATTATAATTTATATACAAATCTTAATTACTTTTTAATTAAATTAATATAAAGATCAGAAAGAGAAAGAAAATTAATATAAAGATCAGTTCTTTGAATATTAACGTAGATAGGGTTTATAACTCCAGTTTTCCGACTATCTATCACACTATTATTGTAATTACATGCCTTAGATAAGTATAAAATTTTAGCAATTAGAAAATTCGCAAAATTTAGATAAAAAAATTTTCTATTTGATCGTACTAACAAATCGCTATAATCGCAACAACTATTTAAATATTATAAAATTTTATTTATTCAACTAACACCTGCATATCAATAATCAGAGAATAAATAATATACTCCCCCACATTATAGTGAACACTTACAAATTTCTAAATGTTTTTATACACAGCAGTGTAACTAAAGTTTGTATTTGTGAGAATTTTTGAAATTTGTTGACTCTTTAATTCATTTTGAAGAGTAAAAAAATAATTTATTTCAATTAAATAAAAAAAAAAATGTTTATTTTGTATTATTTTAAGAATCTTCTGCATATTTTCAGTATTGTTTTTTAACTAGATTTGATTCATTGTTATACGGCTAGTTGAATTTTTATCAAGTTTCGTTTAATATTTATTTTACAATATGAGTGAGTACTACAACTCATTGTTAATATTGATGCAGTTTTAAGTTTTTTTTTTTTTTGGGTTACACGGTTATACAATATCCGCTTAACCTTTTGATTCTTTATAAAAGCCACTATAATGTGACTTAGTGTAATCATTTATATTCCAGTATAAATTAGTATAATTCTGATTTAAAAAAAAAATTAAAAAAAGATTTGTGTTCGTTATAGTTTAAGAGTTTAATGTAAAATTTTGGCACAATTTTAAAACTCGATTTTATTTAAATTTTGCGAGCAAAATTACGTGATTCTAATTTTTCAGTGATAACTATAGCTAATTAAAAAGTAAAGAAATCTATTCCTAAAATGAATTTACAATTTGGAATGTGTATATTTAAAACTACGAAATTAATATTAAGAATTCAATTACTGTTGATCGATTCAATTAGTTACTTATGATAAGTTGAAGTTGGACAAATTCTTATAAAAGATAATTTAATAATTTATTATTAATAAATTAATAATAAAAGTTAATAAAATAAAATTTATCACATTTGTATATATTAAGCAAAAGAAATAATTAGAAATATAATAGTATTTGTTTCAAAAGCATATATAGATTACTAAATGTAGGTACTATTAAATGATACTTCTCCATGCACGCATTTCAAACCATTCATCCAATTTATTTTAGATATTACACAAAATTTCAAATATATAATATATAATCAATTTACTTCCAAATTTTAAAATTTATAAATAAAAATCTATTAACTGAGAGTTTATTCTTCTCTTGAATATTTATATAATACAAAATTCAAAATTAGTATTATTAGAAAAGAACACACCTATTAAAATTATTGAATTTATAAATAACAGTCATTTAAGTTGCATTGCATGCATAGAATGTTAAATACATAGGTATATTTTTTACACAAGTAGGTATACACTTAAATGATATAAATATATATTTATTAAATAACTTAAATAAAATAAAAATAAATTAATATTAAATTAAATTAAGTTTGTAAACCCAGTAGATATAGAGTATTAAAAAATTAAGCCGATAGCCCAAGCAGCCAGTTGCCTATAAAATAAAAGATTGATTGTAATTTAAATTATATCGTATTACGCATAATGCATGGGAAATCTAATATTTCAAATTAGAATGTTTGTGACACAAAACTAGCATTTTCGACTTATTTTTAATGTGGGCATCTTAAAAAACGATTTAAAAAATTTTTTTCTTCCGGTTTTTCCGGAGAATAAGAGTTTCTATGCTAAACAAGAAAAGATCAAATACTCATAATTTTCTGTTCGTAATCCTGAAATTATTTTTTACACTTTAACTTAACACTAGAAAAAAGTTCTACTGTACATACGTATTTTTAGTTGGACGGAGGCGGGAAATATGATATTAGGAAATAGGAAATGCGACATTATGCCAGATTTTGGCATTCGGTTAAAAATGAGTCTAAAAAGATTTGTTTTGTATTTTTGCGACTTGTACATGGAACGTAATTGACGATTTCCAATTTTACAACAAATGAGTTTCTATAACCATAATTTTGAATTTACTTGGAATTTCCACAGTGTAGAATTGATCACTTGCAGCCCCACTAGTGTTCCTTTTGGAACTGTTAAAGAGGATTCATACTTGATTTAAGTATGAAATTAAAAAAATAACAATAGAAGTAATTAATTAAATATGTTCTTCGTACTGCAATTATTCCGATATATTATTTTTGATTTATAAATTAGGTATTTTCAAATTACTGATAGTTTATTAAAGTTCTTTAATGAATATTAATAGATATTATAGTATATTTAATATGTTCTAATTCTTACAAAGATATACCGAGTTAAGAGTTAGCAATCTCAAACTCTGGATGTTGCTAATTATTAAAGCGTTAAAATTGTAAAAAAAAGTACAAAATTATTATAAACATATGATTCACAATAATTGAAAAAGCGAAATATTATTTCATTTTTTTTTTACCTTAATTAAAAAAAACATCCACATTTATTTAAATGATGTGTATAATTTATACACGTACGTTATTATTTGACCTTTAAATTTAATTTTATACGATAAAAAAATTAAAACTTTTTTTTATAAATACCTACTAAATCATACAATTTGTTTTATGCAAACTACGTTTTATTTCCTTTAATAATTATTATTTTATTTAATTTTCCTTTGCAATAAAATTTTTGAATGAATCTTAAAAAGAAAGTTGTTCGTTTTAAAAATAAATAGGTACAAATAAAAATAGTTTATGTAGATATGCTTATTTATTATATGTATGTACACATGTATACTCCATAATACATAAATCTAAGCATGCTATAAGTACGTATGAAAGAAAACCTAATTTTTCCTCTAACTATGTGTAAGTATTTCCTATGTACATTTTTATTTATAGATCTATATATATGTAATCTATTATATATACATAAATTGAACAAAGATAAGTTTGTATGCATGTATGTATAAGATATGCAACAACAATTGATTAGAAGCACGTGGGATTTTACACATAAGATATTTTTAGCATAACAAATATTATGTTTTTTTATTCTCAGGTAATTAAATTGTTTTAGCCAATTTTCTTAATGTTTATAAACATATAATATAAATTATATTTTTGTATACTTATGTGTTTTTGTATATAGTCATATATGTTAATGTATTAAATATTGTTATATACATAAATACATTACAAAGTATAAATAATACAATATTTTTTTTTTTAATAAGGTGAACAGTGAACACATATGCAATCAAGCAATTCAATTAAACTAACCTCAATCAAGCACTTCTCAAAAAATTAAATAAATTTTAAAAAATAAAAAAAAAATGAAGAGAAGAGAAATTTTTTTTTTGTTTATATTTTCCGTTTTATATTTTCCATACTCTTCTGTTTCTTTATTTTCCAATAATAAAAAATACACTGTGACTCTACTATGTAATAACTGTGGCTATACGACATACGATAATACGAAGACAAAAATGTTTATATACACAATTTTATACAAATAATAAATAAAATATTTCAATAATAGAAAAATGATGCCAAACAAATGTAGCTGACTTTTCGTAGTCGTATTAATTTTGAACTGAACAAAAAAAATATAAACAGAGAAAAAATGATTGTATGTAAATAAAAGAAATAACTTTAACTGGCAACTTTGAAGATAGATATTTTTTTCAGTTGAAATCGTTGACTTGAATGTTGTAGATAGTGTCGGTAGAAAAATAGTATACAGTACTAATAGATATAACAGTATTTTGCTTTTCCTCTTTTCAGTTTTCAAAGATTCATCGCGGAAAACTTTCATTTCGCGTGGAAAACTTTTTATTTGTTGTTGTTTTAAAAAAAAAATCTTTTAAAAAAAGCTTCTTTACAGTAATTTTGTTTTTATTCTTATAATAATATTTTAGAATGTAGATACAAGATTAACCATAATTCTAATATATGAATGTGTGTGTATATATAATAATATGTACCTATATAATTGATTAAAGTATCTATAATATGTGTACATATATTATGAATATTTTTCTGTCATTCTCTAAGTAGAAAAGAAAAATAAAATTAAAAAAATAATTCATTTTCATTCAATTTGAAACACAAAATTTGTTTTAATATTCAACAATGTATCGCATTATATACATAAATATATGTTGTAAATTAATATTAAATGTGAGTGACTGAGTGATATTAAATTACAAAAATTGTATTTATTTGTTTATAAAAAAAAAAAAAAAAATTTTTGATAAGACAATAATTAAAAAAAAAATATTCATATCACTTTTATTATTTTATATTGTAGATATGTATGTGCTCAATCTAAATAATATGTATATATATAATAAATGAATATGTATACAAAATATAATTTATAAATAAAATAAATATGTACATAGTTAAAATGATATTATGAAAAATATATTTAAAGGGTGTATATTATATGTACATATATAACTATAAATTGTGGCAGCTGTCAAAATCTTCTTGCAAAAGCTCAAGTGTTCTGCACAGTTTATTTACTTTTTTTAATATTTGTTTTTTTTGTTTTGACTGAAATCTAAGTATTTTTCATCGAGTTATCAAAATTAAATTAAATACAAAATAAAAATGAAATTCTATAATATATTTTAAAAATAAAATTGTGTCAATGTTTATTTTAAATTTTATTTAAAAAAGAAATTATAAAAGTAACAATATTTATATTCTTTGTTTTATTTTATTTAGTTAAAAAATTGACAATTATCATCAAATTGAAAAGTATATTAAATAAATATTTACGTTGTTGTTGTTAAAAATTTTTTTTTTTGAGAAAATAAAGGTTAAATATTAAAAGAAATTCCCCTTTAATTCTCAAATTTCAATTAATGAATGAAATTTTATTTAAAAAGAAAATATAAAATGTAAATAATGATACAGTGTTTAAATTTTGAACTTAGTCATTTATATTAATTGACTACAGAAGCATAGAAACATTTAATTAAATAATTCTTAACATTAATTAGCAATAAAAAAAAAGAGTAAACTATTGAATAAATATTTTTGGTGAAATATTGTCGGATTTTAAATAAGTGATGAGTGTTATTTAGTGGAGGTCAAGTTAAAATTGACATGAAAAAGTATTTTATTTATTTTATATTTTATCTTTATTGTAAATTATTTATTTAAATAAATAAAAATATTTCTTATAATGATTCTAAGAAAACAAAATGAAAAAACACTTTTAATTTTAGAAATTTTTTAATCTTTGTTGTTATCAAATAAAGATATAAAAAAATTCTGTAAAATTTTGAAAACAAAACAAAATAAATAAAGAACAAATATAGAATCAAATAATAAAATTATTAACCTTGTGTGGTTGTGAAAATATTTATGAATGTATCAGCAGAGTTAGAATTAATGTATTTATTTTTATAATTTATAAAAAGTGTTAATATTGTATTTAAAATTTCCTAAAAATAACAAATGAGTGGGATTTTCTTTTAAAAATTAAAAAAATTAAAAGAAATATGTATATTAAATTTAATTTAAATTCAAATTCATCGAAAACAAAATATACATAACACTAAATAAATTCTTTGTAAATAAATAATATACAATAAAATAATTAAAGAGTACATTGTAATCAATTTTACAAATATTTTTATTAAACATACAAATTAATTAGTAATACAGAAAATCATTTTTGACATAAATGAACAACAGGCTGTTACAGAATTATCCTCCTGTATTGTACATACACTTTGTCATATCGTATTTTTATAATACTACTGAATTTAGGTAAGTACCTTTATATCATGATGTATTGTCTTTTATTTTTTTATCTAATTATTTATAAAGATTTTCCACCTCTAATTTCTTGAGAATTTTGTTAATCTTAGATAAATATTTTTGATTCTTTTGCCAACAATAAATTTTCACAACTCAGAAATGTGTTTCCATCCGTTTTTAAGAAATTTACTAATATAAAAATCAGAAATTTTTTTTTGTTTGTAATTAAAGTGCCCACTTGTATTATACAAATATTTTATGACTATTCTAAAGGCTTAAACAATGTGTAAAATTATTTTATTTAAAAGCAAAAAATGATTAAAGCTAACATCAGGCCTAAAATGATATTCGAAGTGTAAAATGTAAAACAACATGTCATTCCATTTTTTTTGTTTTCTCAATTCTTCTTTCATTAATTGAAGCCTTAGTTTTGCAGTTTTATACAATGTACGTAATCAGTCTTGCAAGAACTATGTACATATTAAATAAGAAATATGGCATATAATGTAGTAACATTTGTAAAAGCCGCCCATTATCTACACTTATTCATTACTTTATTATTGGCTTATAATTTAAAATTTTTTTAACGAAAAAGAGAATTGAAAATAGACCTTTAAAATATTATAAATAATGAAACAACCCTTTGTGTAGTGTAATGTGTATATAATTCAACTAACTAACGATATAAGTATATTATATATATTATTATTTGATATTAAAAAGGTATATTTGATGCCATGCTTAAGAACAGATCAGCATTACAAAGATACGAAGATTTGCCTATACGAAGTTTTAATATTTCCAATGAATGAAGTAGATAATAAGATTAAATTCAACAGATTAAATTTCTGCATTTAAATATATGATATTTCTACCCATTTAAAATCATTTGACACACTAATAAGACACACTATAATTTATAATAATATTTAAATTTACTATCAGCAAAATATTCCTTTCAAAAATTTTTTAAATATTTCCAAATTCCTAAAACTTATTAAAACGAATAAACGCTAAGATAACCTAGAAAAAGTGTAATAAACTAAACTGTGTCAACTAGAGGCTACCCTACCCTACCTAATAATAAAAATGAAGTTAAATATCATCGATCCATACATTTGAATACATATTTACCTATTTTTTTTCTGCGTCACAAACTTAATAGGAAATTTATTATAACTTTTGAACATTCGTCCATAAAGGTATAAATAAAATAATATTAAACAATAAATGAAAAGTTATGTAAAACAATAGACTAAGTATACTTAAGTTCTTCTACCTCTATTAATTTTATGAACATTTCCTTGTAAATTTTAAGTTCAGTTATAAGTAAAATATTAAAATTTAGGTTAAATTTTATAGGTTTTCTATAAGTCAACTACAAAATTGTTACTCAAATAAACAAATGAAGAATAATAATATGAAATGCATAATTCATGATAACTAAGTAAAAATGGTAATACTTCAACCTTTTGTTTTAATTTTAATTTTTTAGTTTCATCAGTTATTTTTTGTATTGCGCCACTTTTTCCGACCATGCCTTTGCAGAGGGGTAAAATTCTATTTGCAACGTTATGCTCCAGGTGGCTTTGGGCCTCTCAGATTTCTTTTTACTCGATCATTCCATTCTAGTTTTTTGCATGTCGATGATGCTGCTGTTCGCTTTAGATAAATATTCAGCTCTTTCCTCGTTTTTACCCGAAGGTCTTTATTAATATTGCGCCGCGGCCACAATATGCGATATATTTTTCTTTATTGGCATTTATTTAGAAAGATAAGCATTTGATATGTAAATTATTTTTATGTGCAACCCATGTCTCGCATTCATGTATGTATATATTCATATAGAAGTTTAAAATTAAGAATTTACCATTTGTTAAAATTAAAAAATATGACTGTAAGTGATTTTGAAAATAATACGAGCAGTCGTTCATAAATTAATCATACGTCATCATTTAATCAAAATTTAATAATATGTAGATCATATTATTTTTAATTTTTTATTAGTTTAGCCCACAATTCTACAAAAATTTATTTTTAAACACTATTTTATATGCGTTAATTTATGAATTAAATTACAAAATCATTTTAAATTAAAATTTAGTCACAATTAAAAAAAAATTAAATACCTAAATAAATGATGTATTATTTTTTTCTATTTTATAATTTAAGTTTTTGTGTTTGTTTTAAAAGTGTGAAATTAATTTTGTTTTTGTGTTCATTACCCATTAGTAGCATCCTATGAATCGTTTCGTAATTACCATAATTTGTTCTATGAAAACTTAACGGAAATAAATTAGCATTTATTTACGTCAACTATTATTTAAATTAAGGTTGATGTTTTTCAGAATTTAAGGCAGTTTAAGTTGCTCTTATAACTCTTTTCGTCTTAATTTTAAAGTTGAATCAAGTTATGATCATACAAAGGTAAGATCAAGGAATTCGACTATTGAAGGTTTCTGAAAATAAATCTTAAAATATTTCTTTGCACCGCCTCTATTTTCTATATGTACCTCGTAAAAAGGTGTTGGTCGTAAATTAACTTATTTAATTTCTTACTTATTTGACTTTGAAGCTATAGCAAGTAACTTTATATATTTTAATTTGAAGAAGAATACATTATTTATTTTATTTATATTTATTACATACAATTTTAACATTATGTAGCTGAAATACTTATTTTAATATATTTGATTATATTTTTAAATTTTATGTATGCGTGGGTGCAAACATTTGCCTTAAATTTAACTATAGTCAAAATGTAACGCATGCTCAAAATGAAAATTACCACAATTTTTTATTTTTTTTGACATTTTAATAAAAAGCTTTCATGTTGTCTTGTTGAATGTTTTGTCCCAAATGATAACAGAATAGTTTTTAATATGGGTGATGTTTTTTTTTTTTTAAATTTCAACCTTGATTTCTAATTTAAAATGTCTTTTGTGTACTTATTTCTATTTCTATTTCAAATTTAAATTTTTATTTAGCATAATTAGGGTTTCATTTTCAATGATATTTAGTTTATTTGCAATATTTTGCAATTGTTTTGTAAATTTTTTTTAGAATTATTGTGTTAGACATAAAATTAGGGTTTATTAATTTATAAACGCTCAAAATGTATCTAAGTAAATATATATATATTTGATTTTTGAAGTGGAGCGCTGTTTTTGATGTCAAATGAGTATTAAAAAATTATAAAAAGTACAAAATTGATTTTTATTTAAAAATTTATTTACATTATTCTTATCGAAATAGAGGAAAGTTTCAAAAACCTTGAATTTATAGGGTTAAAGTACTTTTTACATAAAAGCTATTACAAAATAATCTTTTTCTAAGAGCTTTATTTAGATGGCGCGGTTTCAAATTGATACAATTCTTCTAAATGGACTTTTAAAAGCACGATATAGGAAAAATCTAAACACTTTTTATATGAAAAAATATTGGCGGGAATAAGTAAAAGCTTGTACCTTTTTTTCACAATATTTGTTTGTGTTTTTTTGTACCAAAAGTGTTGGATTTTAATGCTTAAGTGTTTATATACTTTTAATTTTACTCATGTTTTGTTATTATTTAAGAATTTTATAGGAGTGAGAGGTAACCATTTCTATTATTTTCACTTCAATTATTGATTGAAATACTAAAAAAATTTCATTGTTTTCAGGTTAGAAATGAAAGAAACTTTCAAGTTTAAAATTTTGTTAGTAATTTTTATTTTATTTCTTATTTGGCAGGTAGCAATTCTGAATTTTATTATCTAATCATTTACTTATTAACCATAAAAATCAAATTTTTTTTTTGATTTATTAGTTATTAACATTTTTTTGTATTATAGGCCATTCTTTTGTTGTTTTATTCTCCATCAGAATTAATAGTGATTGTGGTAAATTATTTACAGAATCTTTTAAATTAATTTTAAAAACTTTTTTTATTATTTATTAAAAAATACAAAATAAAAGTCGAAAACTAATATATGTACTACTTATTGGCAATTTATCTATCAAATATTGTAACACTTTAAAGTTAATTTAATTTTATTTTGAATTGAAAACTCTTACGGAGTGCTTGATCTATTTAATAGAATTCCAAGAATATGTGATGAATATCAGTTTATGCGGAATGACTTTCAAATATTGTTGATGTGATATGCGTTCAATGGCCGAAACTATTTTTTTTTTTTTGTGATTGGAGATTTAAAAGTATTTTTTTTTGTATTTCGTTTTTTACACTATTCAATCGCGTAATTTTAACTATTTCGATTGATTTGATGTGCATGATTTTAATAGTATTTGATTAAAAAAAATATAATAATATTCATGTACATATATATATACCTACATTTAAAGGTATCTATGGATTATATGCGTATATATTTATAGATAACAATATATAGAATATAAATAGAATTAAAAAAAAAAAAAATCACTTAATCGAACAACTGTGGTCAGCAAACTAAAAAATTGAAAAATATTTTCTTTCCAATGTTCCCTGCTGACTCTTAATTTTTAAAAATTCAATGGAAATTGCGAAAAAAAAAGTGTTAATCGTCAAAAGATTTATCCGTAATTTTTAGAATTAAATTTATGAGCTGAAGGCACTTTTTAAATAAAAAACAGTGGTTTACTATAAAACGATATTGAATATATACATATTTTATATTTATATGTATATTATATACATGTTTATATAAAGTAAAATAAATAATTGGATATAATTGATCCCTTAGGGATTGCTTTAAGGTTTTAACTTAAATATTAAGCATTTTCTTTTGTAATTACCGTTGGTTATGGCTTCCTAAAACTTTTTGTTTAACTGAGAATTTTATTTGTTGTCATTGAATTGAATTATTTTAGTTTATTTAAATTAAACAATGGTGTAAATTAATGACTTCATGTTATTTAAATTATTAATAAGTTTTATTAGAATTTATTGCAAAGTTTTCATATAAGTAAAGAAGATACCAAAACTCCAAAATTCTCAAGAATATTTTTTAACTTAAAGTTTTAAAATAATTATAATGAAAAATTATATGAACAATTTCAAAAATAGTCAATATCTAGTCATAGTTATTAATAGTTAGTAACAGATAATAATTTAACATGTAATTCGGATAAAATAGAGATAATAGGTTAGGTATGGATATAAGCTAATAAAGACTCATCAATTTTTACATAAGAAAGAACTCTTAATTCAGAGATTTTTTTTTAACTGTTAACTTTGGCTAATAAGCCTGTATCTATACCATATAGGTACATGTTTAAGCAGTGTGGCCTTTAGAAACGTCTTACATTATCAATAGATACAATTCTATTTGTTATTTTATAATAATTTTATTTTGCATTATAAAATATTTCTCTATCTGTGAGTTATATTTTTTAATTAAATGATTAAATTATATTTATAATTAAAATTTTTTTTTTAAGAGTATTTTTTATTAAAGATACATATATATTTATTAAATATTGTTTATACCATTAATTTGAGCCCAATAGCAAAAGGTAGGTGATTTGATTTCGAGCTCCAGATAAAAGGTTTCAAATATTTAAAAGCACTTTGAATCAAACAGCTTTATTTATACAAATCTTAGCAAATAGCTTGATTTAGTTTACTAAACTAGATAATTCTATCGAAATTGAAATTTACACTCCTTATAGTCGTAAATAATTAAATTCGAAACACTAATTTAACTGTTAGTATAAATTATTAAATTAAAAAAAAAAAGTTTAGCTAAATAAATATTGAAATCGCCTTTATTGCGCCCTGTGCACTTGTTATAGCTATTAAAAATTTTTATAGTTATTTCTTAAGTAAATATTTGTAAATTATTTTTTCATGATAAGACTATTTCAAAAGTTTATTTTATAATTTGTTTTGAGTTCAAAAATGTAAATTTGTAATTTGCAAAAATGGAATTCAAAAGAAGTGCAGTCACAGTTTTCGAGTATTATAAGACTTATAAAATTTGTGGTAAGATTAACTCTGTGGTTTTAATTAATAAGATGTTAACTGCAAAATCGTAATTTTTCACAGGCGAGAAAAAACACTGTTTTTACTAGAAAAAATCAAATTAATAATGCAATTTCTAACGAAAATAATATTATATTATTTTTTTTATGATATTTGGAGTTATTCTATTAATTTTTGTTGTCACGAATAGTTTTAAATAGGTATTTTATATAATTATTGCACTTAACTGATTATACTAATGTAAATTAAAGTAAACCTTTATTCATAATAAAAATATAAATGCAGATAACGTATTATTTTTAAGACATCGCTTGGTTTAAGAACTATGTTATCTGCAGATAACTGATTATTAAAAAATAATTTCAATAAAATTTGGAGTTTTACTACGCAAAATGACAAAATTAATATTATTATTAAGCTTATTGATTCAAAAAATTGGGACAAAACACAATAAAAAATTCAAAAAATATAAATGAAAAAGAATTATATTACTTTAATTATAACAAAATTAATAATATATTATAAGGTATTTTATTCTTCTGGTGGAATATAAATGGTATCAGTAACGTTGTTAACAGCTCTTAAATTTTTATAGTAATCATGAAAGACTGGAGGTACAAATTGAAGTAAATTAAGAAGATCCTTTTTTTTCTTTAAAGATATTGCGGTACTCTCAGTATGTAATACTTCTGGTGAGAAATTTTCAATTAATTCATTTGTAATTGATGAATTTTTTGTAAATTTTACTTTTAAAATTTCGCCATCATACCTACTTTTGTACGAATAGCTAATGTTGTTTTTTGTATATTGTAATATGCGAATGTTTCTCCATTCTACTTTACCATCATTTGTGTTTTTTACTGATTTCTTGAAAAGGTGTCCGAATGTAGAAGATAAATTCAAAAAGTCACTGGATGTCATTCTAATTACCTCAAATTTGCTTGCTTTACTTCCACATGTTCTTAGTAATTGTTCCCAATCATGTGGATGAAATATTTCTAATTTAGCTCATTCACTTTCGCTACTAAAATAAGAATGATTTAAATGCAACAGAATAATAATTTTATTTTTTAACAAAAAGATAACTGCAAATAAATCAGTTAAGAATAAACAGTTATTTGAAGAATTCTATCGGTAATAGTAAAATATAACAAGCAATGTTGAGATAACATGTTTTTAAAAAAAAAAAATTCGAAAATAATTTGTTTATTTAGTTGGAATAACATTGTATGTTATCTTGGCATTTTATGACGAAAAAATTTGTAATAAGTATTTTCGGTATGTTAATTTGTATTGTTATTTCGAAAAAAAAATTTAACAAAACTTGCAGTTAATTGGTTATTCGGCTTGTTAATAATAGTATTTAAAATAAACTAAGTATGCAAATTTATAAAGAACTACTTTTTATGTTGAATGGCATTAAAAGGTAAAAATTGATGATTTTGCAGTTAACATCTTATTAATTAAAACCACAGAACTATAAACAATTAAAAAACATGAGTTCAAGTTAAAAATTAACACTATAACAAATAAGTTTTAAATTATTAAAAGTACTTTTAAACATTTTATGATTTGATTGGTCATTATAATAATTACTTACTAGTACAATTATTTTAGATTAAGCACATTACAATATTATATTATAGTTTTATTTTAGATAAT
Source organism: Dolichopus griseipennis (assembly GCA_963082915.1). Classification (NCBI taxonomy): domain Eukaryota; kingdom Metazoa; phylum Arthropoda; class Insecta; order Diptera; family Dolichopodidae; genus Dolichopus; species Dolichopus griseipennis. Next base: position 1,344,319 of record OY720441.1, read on the forward strand.
CAATGTTTAGAACAATTTAGAACACTCGTAACTAATAATAAGTTAATACTTATTTTGTATAGAATTAATTTATTTATTTGTGTAATTAGAATTTAGTAATTTTTAAAAACACAGCTATTACTATATTCAAAAGTGGTTATAGTACTAGAGTTAGTATCAATTAATCAAAATATTCTATTGAAAATTACTAGTGCTTTAATATTATAGGGATAGAATTAAGGTATAAATGGTGTGTACTAATAACATCAATCATATGATTTCAAATTAAAATAGTGCCTTTCCTGATTAAATATACATACTTCCAATATTTCCCGATTTATGAGTTAATAATCAAAAGTACATAAAAAAGTCGTATTAATTTTGGAGGCCAATTATTTATTAACAATTGCATTTTCGATCAAATTTAAAACTCACTAGATATTCGATAAAGTCATTTTAAGAAAATCATAAAATTTTAATAGATTGTTAATACTAGTTAATTACTCCATACTTCAAAGTACTTTATAATAAATAGTTCTACTCTATACTTTTCTTTATATAGGTAAGTTGTAAAATTGAATTAAATTATTATTAATTATTTCAACTATCACATTATTTCAACTACCTAATTATTATCAATTATTTAATATTAAAGGTTTAATTGAATCTTTAAATTATATTTTTATGACCAAATTAAATTAAATAAATAATTATGGAAAAAATAGTAAATTTAAATGTAAAAATTTCAATAACTAATTAAAATGTAAATGCTTTTATATTTTTATATTAAATAATTCATTGTTTAGAACAAATATTTAAAATTTTACTTTTCATAAACAATTTCATCATTATTTTAAAACCATTAAAAATTTATTTACATTGTTTTTTATTTTGGAAAATTTGAATAAAAATTTTATTTACAACAAAAATATGTCACAGTTTAAAAGTAGTTATAGTAAATATTTATTTTAAGATTAAATTTTAATTTAGCATCAACATATGCCATCATAATAATAAAATAATTATTTTTAACTTATTTTAAACAATGACTGCGAAAAATTAAAATGGAACGCATGAATAATTCGTAATTATTTTGACCTTTATATACAAAGTTATTAAACTTTTGAATTAAACATTGTTTTGTCAAACTTCTTTCGAGTTATTTCGGAAATTGTGGCCCTTAATCATGGCTGTTGGTTTGAGATACACTTATACTATTACAAAATTATTCATCTAAGGTAGTTTTATTTTTAAAGTCTCTATTGTCATCAGGGAGTCTCTACTTATATACGAGCACATATTATATGATAGTGTTATAATTTTCATCAAGTTATTACAAACGTAAACAGAGGAAAGCTACTTTAACTATTATATCAAAATTTTTAACGAGCACATATTATATGATAGTGTTATAATTTTCATCAAGTTATTACAAACGTAAACAGAGGAAAGCTACTTTAACTATTATATCAAAATTTTTATCATCTGTAAATTGTTTAAGTTTATTTACTAGAAATATCAATATAATAATCAATTTTATACTCAAACGGTACACTATATATTTCAGTCAACTGTGTATGTATATTAGGACATAAGTTTATCAAATTCATGTATATAAAGAGTATAACTCAGTATTATACAGGCTGTCCCGAGTTACCTTGCACATAGAGCAGGAGGTGATGAGGAGTATTGTAAAGTGTGTTATGAAGAGAAAAATGCAATTTCTGTACACAACAATAACAATTTTATTATTAATATTATTATTATCAATCGAATGTGTTATTTTTTCTCAGTTACATTTTGTGTGTTATAACATACTTTTCTATTCTTTATATCTCAAAAACGGTTGGAAATAGAGAAAAAATTATAGGATACTAATTATGGCTTGAAAAGTTGTTTTTAAATATATATCATTAAAAGTATCCCAAATACAGGGTGTTACAAAAGAAATTGAGTTTGACACTTAATTTTTTCATTTTAAATAATTTTAAATCTTCATGACTTTGAAACTGTTGGGTATATAGGGATCATTAGTACATAAAAATTAAAGCTTACAACTTACTCTACAAAATACATTTTTAATCTTTATAGTAAGCTGTTCAAAAGTTATCAAATTTGGATATACTTCCGGAAAGGGTTTGTGAGCTATCAAGATGACGTCATCACATAACAGTATAAATATCTCAAAGTGTCCGAATATATATACTATTAGTGGCGATGGCGTCATCTAGTGGTCGTACTGGTCATACTTATTATATACCGTTGGAAAGAGTGTCAAAAGACCTTTCTAACAGTATAATAAAAAATACAGGGTGTTTTTGAAAATTTCATACTTATAGTAGTTTTGTTGAAAGTTCAAAGTTTTTTTTTTTTTGTTATAACACTTGATATCTCAAAAACTATAGCACCGATTCAGATGAAACAAGATGTTTATGAACGACTACAATATTGTAAGATATTGGTTCCAGTTTATTGTCTTGCAGGAAAAATATAACATTTTAATTAAAATGCTACAAGATCTTAGGAAATTTTTGTAATGCATTTTTCGACCACTAGATGGTGCCATCGCCACTAATAGTATATATACTCAGAAACTTTGAGATATTTAGTACCGTTATGTGAAAACGTCATCTTGATAGCTCACAACCCCTCCGGAAGTATATCCGATTTTTTTATGAAAAGTCAAAAAATCTTTAATCCTTCATATCTTGAAAAGGGTCCTGAATATATATATATATAGTGTTCAAGAATTTGAATGGTAGTTACCTGTAGATGAAGTTCTAACTATTTAAAGCTTAACAAACGAGCTTGCCCTATTATATAACTTACCCGATATAACTTTCAAGCCAGCAGTCCCTTTATAGCTTTAAACATATGATATTATAGATATATAGTATATAGAAGTAGTTTATATGATAAAGTTATGGTTTGGAAGGTACCCAAAATCGAAATTTGACTTGAACCAATAACCATACCCTATTTATTAACTTTGCTGATGTGATCCATACCATTGAGGTCATATCTTTTATGATTAGTTTAATTTGTTATAAATAGAGAAACAATTTAAATAGGACCTTAAAAAAATCTTCTAATACAAAGTCTGAAGGAATTTGGATTGGATATAAATAATTAAGAAGGTAATATACTGCGCATGTTTGCGCTTGTTAATATTTTTAATTGACGATAATCTGCAGTTAAAAGGGATAATAAAATACGAATTATTAAATGAAAAAAGAATATATATAATATACAATATATAAAAATAATAAAATTTCGTACTCTACAAAAAACGTAATTTTTTTTTATCTATAAACATTAAATTTAGTTTGAAGTTTCAATAAATGCAATCTTAGGCACTTGTTCAGTTTAATGAAGATACCTGTCAAGTTTAAATAATAAAAAGAATTTCATTTTAAATAAATTACAAATTATAATTTTTGATATACTAAATTTTATAAATTAAACATGATCAAACAAGTCCATTTTGATCGATATGGTAAATTGAAACAGGTAAATTTTTTAATATTAATTTCAGTTGAATATTAAATATTTGATATGAATTTGAAAGCTTATTAAATTGCCTGGAGTAGTTTGTCTGTCAAATTTGACAATAGAATACAGCTGCTTTTGACTTTTATCCACAAAATATAAAACTATGACGTAGATGCGCAAAAGAATTTAAAAATTAAACACGGAATAGTATTATTACGGAATAGAAATAAATATTGTTTCACTTGAAATATTGAGTTCATTAAGCTGGCGTTTTGGAAGACATTTAAATGACACAGAAGTAATTAGACCTTACTTTGAAATTACAAATGAAACGTGTTTCACAAAATTTTCTTATATGTACATATTCAAAATATTCATTATATAAGAAAATGTATACTAAAGATTTTAATTTGAATATCGAATTTAATAATTATTAAATAAAATAAAAATAGGAGTTCGTGTTTACGCATAGGTTTTACACTGTACATTACTTTTATATATATATATATATATATATATATATATATATATATATATATATATTTTGTTTCAAATTCGTAGTTTTAGGAAGTTTTAATTGAAAATAATTTTACTTTAGTTTTTGTACTAGTTTTTTAAATTTAATTTAATTTAATTTTACGTTACACTTTAATGGTTACTTTAATATTCATCATAATGCGAGTAGATTTTGTGAATTTAACAAATCAACAATTGACGGTTGGTTGACCTTTTCTTATAATATAACATTTAAGTTATACCTATATATATAACACAGATAAGGCGGCAAATCCGATTTAAATTTCACGTTGATCAGACAAAAATATTAACGATAAAATAAAAATTTTAGAAAAAAATTCATTTTATTTTTGGTACAAATGGCTGAATACATCGCGATTATTCCAAAATTTTTTTTTTGAAAATATTTCACTATCGCATAACTAAAATTCCATGAACAGAGAGAAAGAGAATATCAAATGGTACATTTAATCAAATATCTATATCTATCTGAATTGTTAGCCCTACAGCAATATTTAACGAAAACTGCGATAGATCAATTTTATATCTTCATCATAAAAATCTTTAAATTTATTTTACATATGCAAAACTAATATAGGTACATGGAATATAAGTATATAATAAATATAATGCATAGTATGATGTACGTATATAATAAAAATTGTATTTAATAAGGTTATAGTGACTAAGTAAAAAATATACTTTCAAAATACATATTAGACATTTAGGTAAGTATCTTTTGTGATAACAGCCAACACAGACGAATATTGAAATTCAAATATTTATTCGACATTTTATCCGCAATTTGTATTTAGCTAAGGTATACATGCCATGCTGTGTTCTGGAATGATTTCTATTTAAAATAAAATGAATGAATATTTTGTTTTTGATTTGGTTTTAAATTATTTAAAACTATATTTTGTCTGTTGTAACAGTTGCCTATTAAACACAGAATTGTGTGTATTTAAATTGGATTTTTGTTTTCCGATTAATTTTTATATTTGTGCACTTAATGTTTTACTCTTGTTTTTTATGTACAGATACTGTAATTATTGTAAATATGTGGTACTATAAAATTATAATACAAGAATGTACATAGAAGAAAGTTTTTATAAAAATTAGAAATTTGGAGCAAAAACTAAACCAAAAATTAGATAAGTACTTATTCAAATTGAACGTCTCGGATCTTTTTTGGAAAAAATGTTACTAATTTTGTTTGGTATTAAATGTTCAATAATAACATTATTTGCTATCATATTGGCAAATAAAAAGGTTGAGTTTATTATTAAGTTCAAAATTTCACAAAAGTTACATATAGATTCCTAAACCGAAGTGCATCTAATTCAAAGAGGCTTCTCGAATTGCCAAATGTTGAAAATATTACAATAAAAGTTCTTAATGAGTTATGAAGCTTTCGCAATTTATAGGTAATGGCTCTTTAATCTCACGTGAGAGAACCTGTTATAATAATTTATTAGTATATGTGGATAAATTCTGTAGATTCGTAACGCTCTGAATAATTTTAGCAATTTTTGCGCCAAATGAGCCAATCGAGAGTTTGACAAATGTTCATTATATGATATATTATCTTTGCGCAAAATTTCAAAACGTTAGGACATGGTCGTTAAATGGGAATAAAGTTAGATGGGATTAGAAATATACTTGGAGACACAGAGCTCGACAAACTTAAGCCTTTATGACATTAAATGTACTGTTCAGGACTTTAAGGACTATTATTGAACTGTGTAAATTAACTATATTCATCAAAAATTGTGTATTTAAAAAAAGACATGAATTGGACAAGGACGTTTAAGTTAGTAACTAAAGATGTTTAAATGTTTTTATTAATTGGGCTCATGATGTACAACAAGTTCATAGAATATCTTAACTCTATTGTCTCAATAGTAAGTTGAAAAAATATTTTTTACAAGTTGTAATTTAAAATTTATAAATGTGATTCTATAAGAAGAAGAGGGAAAAGCGAGATCCAGATAAATCGCGATTTAACATTAGTTTTTGTTTAATTAAATATTGTTGCGCTCACAAAAACTATAAAGTATATTTTATTTATAACAGATAATCTAATAAAATCTTAAACTTAATAGAAAACTATTTTAAATTCTTATAAATATTTTTTTTTGAAATCAAGTCCTAAGGAAAGCTGTAACCATTTATTTTTACGATTTTTAAGAAATGAGAAGAACTAATAAACGTTTTTTTCATAACTATGCAACTAACCCAGACGCATTCAAAATATTTAAATTTTTTATCAATAGCTATATTTAAATTTGCTATAGGTACTAAAATATTGGCCGGAAGTTGTCTTTGCACCAATTTTAAAATTTTTAAATATGCATATTAATACTTATAGATTACGGTAACATTAAATAAAGCAATTGTTACATTCATTAACATATTTACATATACATTAGTACATATATAAAGTTATATAGTTTATTTCTGGAAATAATGACAACAGTTTCCAAAATTTATTAAAAAACGAGGAAGAGTGTAGTAGAGTAGACTGTGTCAACTCTGGGATACCCGTATGACCGTAACATATACATTATATCATCCGGTTAATTACTTTTGGCAAAATTTCAAACATTCAGCTTTATTAGGTGTAGAGTAATGCTCACATAAAAGAAGGAGTTGTATGGCAGCAACTAGAACCCTTTGCAGTAGACCAACCAAATTTTGCAGTAACTTTGGCTATTACACTAAACTATTTTTGGCAAAATTTTAGACACCCAGCTTCATTTGGTGTAGTGTAATCCTCATATAAAAAAAGGAGTTGTATGGCAGCTACTCGAACCCTCAGCAGTAGACCAACTAAATTTTGCAGTAACTTTGGCTATTACACTAAACTATTTTTTGCAAAATTTCAGACACCCAGCTTCATCAGGTGTAGTGTAAAGCTCATATAAGAGAAGGAGTTGTATGGCAGCTACTCGAACCCTCTGCAGTAGGCCAACCAAATTTTGCAGTAACTTTGGCCATCATACTAAACTACTTTTGGCAAAATTTCAGACACGCAGCTTCCATAGGTATAGAGTAATGCTCATATAAAATTAGAAGTTGTATGGCAGGTACTCGAACCCGTGGACCAAAATGGCTGAATTTCAAACTCGATTCTGTTTTTTGCATAAAAACGAATTTGTGAAAATTTCATAATCCTAGCTCCTTTACTTTTTGAGTTATCGTGATGACGGACGGACAGACGGACAGACGGACGGACGGACGGACGGACAGACGGACGGACATACATAGCTAAATCGATTTATTTTTCGATTCTGATCCGATCCATACACTTGAGTCTATATCTACCCCCCCTCCTTCTCTGCGTCACAAACGTAATGGCAAATTTATTATACCCTTGGACTATATAGTCATACGGGTATAAAGAAACAAAGGCAATAAAGTTAGAATAAAAAAAAAAAAAAAAAAAACAAATATATTTTCAAGTATTTCGAAACTAATCGAAAATATATTTTTGTAATTTTCATCTAAGTATTTCATTCTAAATTTTAAATTAAAATTTCTTTGAAAATTGATTGTGTATTTTACTATATTATATATCCTATTATTTATTTTTTAAAATTATACATACATATACATTTTTATAATGTAAAAACACATGTTTTAGTACTCGAGACAATTTGGTTTCCAATAGACACTGCATCTATTATTCTTCTGATGAAATGCAGTTTTCTTTCTAGATTACTAGACTTCAACTCAAAAAACCAAAAGAACCAATAAAAAAAATCTTATCTTGAGTTCTTGGAATTTAGAAATATAAAAATAAAATCATTCTTTATATATAAATTATATATAAAGTTGAAAGAAAAATTTGTATTATTTAAGTATATGTAGGTATATACTATACATAAATATATTGAGTGGCGAGGTGGCAAAAGTCCCTGAACCGCAAGTCCCCAGGAAACTTATGACTTGAAAGAATGCCAAAAGCCCTTGGGAGGAATTATAATTCCCGATAAGTGGACCGAAAGTCCTTTGGGAACTAATTTATAAAAAAATAATCTGTGGGCTATAATAACATATTTTAAATTTGGTTCTCATTGAAAATCCAGAATATTCTATATTTCTTTTTCGACCGCTTAGTGATTAGAATATCTGCCTTTAAATTGAAGGGTCTCGGGGTCGAACCCTGGTCGGATCATATGAAATAAAAAAAATAATGTAATTTATAATTTATTTCATCTAATAAAATAAAATGCCTACCTCATCTGCAAGAGCAAATGCTGCATCGCTCGCTTATTACATGTATGTGTTAGGGGACTGTTTAAAAATAAATAAAATTCAAATTTTGTAATCAACTTAAAAGTCTTTTTTAATCACAAATTTCGCACTACAAAAATTCATCAATAATCTAGGAAAACCGGCATCTTTGATTTTGTAATCAACTTTATTTTGTTCCCTAATATAGAATCTCGCATATCGCATTGATTTTTAAAAGATCTTTTGGAAACTTTTAACTAATTTTTTGAGTCAATAATTCCTAGGAGACGTTTGAAACCGGGACTTTTGTCACTTCGCCATATTGAGTTAGAATAAGTTACGCATATGATGTGTTATAAAAAAAAATTTTGCTGCTTGGTTACTGAAAGGATGACAATATAAATTTTCAAAATTATATTCAAGTGAACTGGTATTCTTGTGGTTAAATAAAAAATTTAATAAAAAATAAAATTAATATTTGCTATTGACATTTAGAAAAAAAAAAAATTAAAAAAACAAAAGCTTTTTCCGAATTTTTGGAAACAAAACCTTGGCTTAATTATTTTTTGAACCAAAATGTACGTATATTATATACCAATTTGTATTATATATATATCATATAAAATATAATACGTATGAAATTACATAAAATTTAGTATATATATATATATATATATATATATATATATAATGTGCAAACGTGATCAGGTATGCAAACTATATAATGGATACTAAATATTCAACTTTGAATGCTTTTTTTTTTTTCTTCAATGAATCGTTAAATTGTACGTGTTATGACTTTGGTACACCTATTATTGATATTGGTTTTAACTTATAATATTATTTGAATAATTTTCATAGCAATAAAAAAATAAAGTTTAGTTTAATTTTCTTTTAAATTCAAAAATAATCTAACAAAATTATAAAAAGATATTTGTTTTTTCTGGAGTTTTTCTCTTATGATATTCTTTTCAAAAATATTAAGTATGCAACAATTTCTTAAATAAAAATAAAATAAAATTATTTCTAATTTAATAACAATTTGTGAAAATAAAAGTTATCTTGTTTTTTTTTAAATTGATTTTGAAATCATTTTTATCTTTTGGAAATAAATTTAATATCGATTTTTGTATACATACTTAATCTAAAATAATAAAATAAATAGTACGAGAGTTTATTAAATTTCCATATGAAATAAAATATAATGTCTTCTAATTAATGAGGAAATAACTTAAAATGTTGCACTATTTTGACACCCAATATTTAGTATATTTTATTCTAAAGAAAAACGCTTTTGGTTATTGGCGAATCGTAAACGTCGAGAAATAAGAAATTATTTTCTTCAATGACAAAATGAATGATTTTTAATTGGGGCTTTTTTTTTTCTCAACTGAATTCTTTCCCATGTATTCTTATGTCTACCAACATTTCTCTTATTTCGAATTAAAGCTAGGATTATAACCATAGATTTTATATCAATTTAGAAATATTAGAAGAAATTTATTTGCGTAGTTGTCTTAGCTCTTCCCTACAAAACTCCTTTTGCGCTTCGGTGAAAGAATGGAGGCAGCTGTCTTTGTTACTGCTTTCTTAACTCCCATAAAAAATTTTTTAATTTAATATAGCGATGGAAAACTGGATAATATTTTAAAATTGTAATATGATGACAGATCACAACTACATCAATCCCATAAAGTCGTCTAACAACTGGAAAATCTAAAATATAATCTAAATAAACTGGATTTAGGTATTGGATTGTAAAAATAAGTTTAAATTATCTTTAAAAATTTAATATTTTTCAAACCCAAAATTTTTGAATCGAAATGGATCAATGCATAGAATCTCAATTGTGTCCTTGATGTAACCTATATATAAAATATTAGTTTTCAAATGAACCATATACATAGAAAAATACCTAAGTATATATAAAATAGATTTTTTCAAAAAACTTTAAATTTCACTGTAAAAACTAATTGCATTCTATTTCGAATAAATATCGAATTTTTATACATGGCAGATATCTTTTAACATAATAAATCCATAAACTGATAACTAAATGTAAATTTTTTAAAATCTTGAATAAATATTTCTTTTGATATTTCAAATAATAATGATAATAATAATAACTAATAAATAAATAACATATTTTTGTATTTTAAATATACATTTATTTCCTTTATTTTTTTTTTTTTAAATATGTTAACTAAATTTTTTATCTCACGTTTCAATCAAGACACAATTTTCTAGACACATTCTAGATAGTTATGTTTGTTTGTATTCAGAAAAATTCGAATAACTCAAAAATGAAATTTTTATCATACCGAACACCGTAACGGTAAAAAAGGATAACAACAAGTCGAAATGTATTAAATGAGAAGACAAGGAAAGAAAAAAGTCCCAACCTGTTGATACTTTAACCTGAAAATCTTTCAAAAGTATATATTTAAGATGTATTCATATACTTTAACATATACTAATAATATATATATATATATAATGTATACTAAAATAAATTTATGTGTAATATATAATATATATATATAAATATTACTTGTATTACTTAAGTGGCATTTAGAAAAATTCCTCTTTTTTTTTTCTTCTCTAGAAAAAATCTTTTGTTGAGATAAAACTTTTTTCCAAGAACTTTAGTTTTTTTTTTTTATTATTTTTGTTTTTTATTTTTCTTTTCTTCTTGTTTTCTGTCTTTAACGTTAAATTAGAAGTAAAATCTAAGTTAAATCCTAAACAAAACACAAATATGTTATTGCTACCATATATATATGGATATATATATGTATAGTATAACTATAACTTGAAGTGTAAGGACATTATTCAAGGAACCCGTCAAGTTTAAGAAAAAAAATTAAATATGTACACGAGTATGTTAATGTATATATGTATTTATATATTTTATAACTTATAGAACTTAAATCATACAGAAAGTCAATTTGTTTAAACGTGTGGGATTTGACCTGTAAGCTACAATAATTATCACATCAGGTTATTCTTATGGACATTTTGTTATTAAGGTTGAAACAAAGAAAAGAAGTATCAAATGAAAATTCTTAAAATCTAAAATTAATGTACTAAGCATTCATAGGATACTTTATGGAATTTTTCTGTAAACACCATTTATTACTAAATTAAATTCTTGAAATTTTCACTAAACACATTGGTGACATCCAAATTGCAAAAACAAAAGTTCAAATGCGGGAAAAATACCGTATCTAAATTTAAGCTTAATGGCATTACTAATAGAAGCATCTAAATGTAAATTAAAATTTTAGCATTCTTAGATCATATATTTGAAAAATAAAGTTTTCAAGCTTTTTTCATAATTTGCCGTATAAAAAGAATAACTTTAAATTAATTCAGAAGGGCACAACGTAATTACATTACGCCGTACGTCGATACTTTGGCGTATCCCGAAATCGATACATGCGTACAATTTTCAATTTTTCAAAAAATCAATATTTTTATTTTCCATATTGTTTTAAATTTTTTTGAATATTTGGTAGGTAGCGTCGCGTATTTCGGGAGCTCTCATATAATCATGTATTTTATATTATTTTGACAGAAAATATACGCCGTACGTCATTATTCAGGGTGAGATCTTAAGCATACAGAAAAATTTCGATATGCTATGTACACAATAAAAGCGTATTTATAGCAACAAAAATACATTTAGAATCATGTTGCTTTGTAGAAAGCTTTTGGTTTTCTTTTAGAATCATGTAACTTTGTATCTAATACGCGTTATTTGCAATTTGGATGTCACGAAACTAATTTACTGTCACAAATAGCGAACATTACTTCTTTGAAGTCTTATTATAGCAATTCATATATTCATATATTCGATAAAAATTAATTTAATTTAATTCTTGTATTAGATTATATATATATAAGCGTACCAAAATATTCGTGTACTTAATTATCATGTGTTAGAACAGAACGCTGAAAAAGTAGGACTTAAAATCAGTGAAAATAAAACTAAATTCATGACAATGTCCAGAAGGGAAACAAGTAGAAGCCGGCAAAATTTCCAAATAGGAGACTATAATTTTGAAGGGGTGAAGCAATTTTGTTACTTAGGTGCCCAGATAAGTAGCAATAACCTAACGAGCACCTGCATTCAAGAAAAAATACAAGCAGGATACAAATGTTATTTTGCTAATGCAAAAATGTTAAGATCAAGAATCTTATCAAGGAAGGCGAAAATGACAATATATAAATCTATTATAAGGCCTGTTGTGACATATGGTTCAGAAAGCTGGACTATGACGATGCAAGATGAAAACGACTTAAGAATATTTGAAAGAAAAATATTGAGAAAAATCTATGGACCCATCAGAATAGACGAAAATAATTATAGAATTAGAACAAATGCAGAACTGAATGATATAATTAATAATGCGGACATTGTGAAATTTATAAAATCGTAAAGAATTAGATGGATAGGCCATGTACAAAGAATGGACGACAACCGTATGCAAAAAAAATTATTAAATGGGCAACTGAGTGGTACAAGGGCTAGAGGGCGACCACGGAAAAGATGGTTGGACGATGTGAATAAAGACTTAAACACAATCGAAGTCAGAAATTGGAGAGATGCTGTGAGAGATAAAGATATCTGGAGAAGAATTGTGAAGGAAGCCAAGGTCCACACAGGACTGTAGCGCTACTGATGATGATGAATTATCATGTGTATAATATATCATGTGTGAATTATCATGCTTCAGTCGCGTCGCAATCAACGGCTTAATGAAAATAATGTTTTAAAAACTTATGCAAAGTTTTATATATATATATATATATATATGTATATGAAATTTCTACTTTTAATAGTTTCAAAAATAAGTATTAAGAGGTGTGTGTAAAATTCCCGAACAACAAGGTAAACTAGAAGGAAGTATTCATCAAGGAAGGTTCTATTTTTATTGAGTTATGCTCGTTTGTTCTTAAATTGTTCGAAAGGTTTCAGAATCCGAATTCATGATCAATTCGGCCATTAGCAATTCCTCCATTAAGTGATTAATAATCCACCATATAAATTTTTTCAAAATATCATGATTATTTTTTGAGTTACCGACGGATTCGGAGCTAAACCGATTCAGGACAATTACGATTATCCTTTTGATGGTTTCAAACCCGTACCAAAGTTAATAAGCCGTATACCGTTTTTGGGCCTAGGGAATAAAAACATGATTGTAAGCAGAGGACCTATTCTTCTTACAGGAGTGAATTGGGCAAGAAAAAATTAATTAATTCTTCAAGCAAGATTATTTGCCAGATATTTACTACATAAATCAGATTCTATTTGAACTTAATGAATTCGATATTTAGCATTAACTTCAACTCAAAAGTGCAATGTTCAATTTATGTATTTCTGATATTATATTAGCACTTGAATTCAATTTTGAAAACATTGCCTCCAAAATACAGAATATCAAATATGTTATTAAGCAATTAAAGGGACTTCCTATTTTCAATTTTATAATTCATATCAACTATAGTTTCGAATTTTCTATACAAATATTTATTTGGGTATTACAAACGTATTTTTAAAATTGAACGAATTAAATTTTCTCTTAATTGAATCTAAATTTTATGTTTCAATTTTCACCTGTATTTCTTTTTATTTTGATTTTTATTTTTTTTAGGTCAAAAAATAATTGTCTATTACGATAATAGGTTCAAATTTGACTATACATATATATTTATATATATACTTATAAATATATTTATATATATACTTATATATATATATTTATAGTTATAATTTTCTACTTAATATTTAAAAACTCAAAAAACCAACCCCAAATATGTATCTTTAAATATATTTAGTTTCATGTCACCATTGAAGCGTACTTAAGCAAAGTATGATTTTCTTAAATTCTTAAAAAAAAGAAAAAAGAAAACAAAAAAAAAAAAATAAAAATAAAAAAACAAAAAAGAAAATGAATGAAAGAATTTTGTGGTTTGGGATCAAATAACAGCAAGGGAAAATTTTCGTTGGGGAAATAAAATAAAAAAAAAAACTAAAAAAAATAAAATAAAAAATAAAAATATAATAGTATAAGAACTAGTGAAGCGATTACTTAGGGAAATTACTTTTGTGATTATTCAATCTGTTGTACTGTTTCTGTTTTTTGTTTTTTTTTTTTTCTATGAGAAAATTTACGTAAATGGATTTTAAAAAATCCTATGGGTCTATTTTTATTTATTCATTTAATGTTTTAATATTGAAAAAAAATAAATTCAATTGAATAATATTATGATAAGTATAGAAATGAGATAATTTTATTTTATTTTGATTTTAAATAAGTTAACAAATCATATATATATGTATATTATATAATTAAATAAGATAACTTATAGAAAATAGAAATACAAGATGAAATCGATCATGTATGTTTGTATGTGCCGTTCTTTAATTACTGTATATATATATATACATATAAATTGTTAAGGTAGGGTTTTTTTTCATCATTTTGTATTTATTTGAATCAAGGTAAAATATAAAATAATAATAATAATCTTGTATAATAATGTTATCAGGTAATATATATATATATGTATTAATTTTAATGTTAAAAATTCAATTAACTGATTTTCATGGTTTTATTTTTATACATTTTTCTATCACTGTCGTTAATAATAATAATAATTTAATATCGTTCCCTAAATTTATTGCTTAGCTTTTATTTATAGTTAAATTGTTTTTTTTGTTTTGTATTTAGGAAATGTGAATATATGTATGTAATGTACCTATATAATAATCTATATATTTATGTGAATTTGAATTATTATTATGAATATATACTTATAAATATATGTTTATTTTAAGGTAAGGTGCAAAGTACATACATAATATATAAAAGGTTATGTTAAAAACCACGAAAGTTAATTTTCTGTAAATTCAGAAAATGTTGCTTTTACTGTTGTTGTTGTTGTTGTTGTTGCGTTGGGTTACTATACAAAAAATTAGAAAATAATAAAAAATGAAAACTGTAATGGGATTTTTCTTTATATTTTCATTTGTTGTACCCGTAATTTGATTTTTCTTATTTTTTTTGTGTTAAAAGAAAATTTTCTTCAAATGCTTTTTTAGCTTTTGAACATCAATTATCGCGCAACAGAAACATGTTTATAATATAAAAATAAAAAAAAAAAAAAACTAAGGTAAGTTGGTAATTTTGTTGTAATGTTTGCCCCGTTAAACCTTCTTTAAGATATTTAATATTGAAAACTATAAAAAACTGAATAACAAAGTTTAAGAAAGAGAAAGAAATACAAAAAAAAAAAAAAAACAATACCGGAAAAGTTCAGAAAATACTTGTAATGTCTTTCCTGTTTCTGGTAATACTTAATTTTTTTTTTTGTTGTAGCCATTTTATTTTTCTATTTATTATTATTATTGTTATTATTATTTTATATTGTATATTATATTATATATATATATATATTTTTTTTTAATATGAATCCTGGTTGACTGAAAGGTTAGCAAAATTCAAGTTATTTTCCTTGTAAATTTTCACGTATAGAAAAAAACAAAAGTTACAAAAGAGCGAAAATGTCAGTCTTCTGATTAGGTTAAGTGAATTAATTGAATATATTTTGTTATTATTGTTATTGTTGTTGTTCTTGTTATTATTATTGTTGTTAGAAGGAAACTTATGAAAATATATTGTGTTACATATATACATATACTATATATATACATATATGGAATGAGAAAATACTAAAACGTCATGCAAGAAAAAGTTTTAAGAGAGTGAAGAAGAAATAAAGAAATGATGTTAATATGCTCAATTATCATTTTTACAATATACGTGTTTAAGTTTTTTTTTATTTTTTATTTTATTCTTATGGCAATTCCATCCCTTTTACAAAATTATTTTGACATTTCTCTGACATTTTGTATTATCATATGCCATGTATAAGTAAAAGGCTGCACTATATTGAGCAACTACTTGATGAAAAGCAGCAAAAGGAAATTGAAAATAATATAATTGTTGCAGGCTTACCTCCAAAATTAAGCAAACCAAAAGAAACAATACTTAATATTTGTAAACATATTGCGGCTGAAATAACTGAGGATGACATCACTTCGGTTAGAGAACTTCCCTCTAAAATAAACAACAATAACAATTTAATTAACACAAATCTATACCTTTTGGAATGCAAATCCAGTATTGTTAAGGCTGAACTAATGAGCCGCAAAAAAATCGCCGGAAATGTATACACTTTGGATATTAATTTAACAGAGGAAGGCACACGCAACATATTTTTTCGAGACCATCTTACACAGCGGCAATCAAACCTCTACTATGAAGCCAGGCAAATTAAAAAGAACAACAATTGGAAATTCCTATGGATTAAAAACAACATCATTTTTATTAGAAAAACTGAATCTTCAAAGGTATTTAAAATTAGAAATACTAATGATATATCATACATTAAAAACAATAATAATATTAATTGAAAATTCATTAACTTTATTTGAACAATTCATATTTATCATATTTATCATTTTTATTATATTCTTCATATTTATCATACTAAACATATTAAATATATTAATTTTATTGAATTTTCTAAACACTAACAATTTCACAAATAAAAAAAATAACCCTACTAATCCAGATTTAACTTTTTATAAATTATTATTATTTTTTATTATTGTTAATAAATTTAAGTACACATTTAGCAAACTGACAAACTCACATATTATAAAAACTAACAACAACAAGTACTTATACCACAAACATCTTTTTATATTACAATTAATTTTATTAACCTTAATTGATCACTTCATACTAATTTTATTAATTCTTCTTAATACTAACAAACTACTAAACAAAAAATGTAACCCTACTAACCCAGATTTAATTTTATATAAATTATTATTTACTATTATTGTTAATCAATCTAAGTTCACAATTAGCTATTTCACAAACTCACATATTATAAAAACAAACAACAACAACAAGTTCATATATTATAAACATATTTTTAAAAAAATTAAATTTAAACTTTCTTACCTTGAGATAAATGCTGGTTATATTTCTCATCAATTGATTATATATAAAAACTTACACCTTGTAGTAGTAAACAAATATCATCTAATTTTAACAACACATGTTTTAAGATTATATGTTTTTGGTGTTGATCTTTTCTTGTTTTTATTTTTACTTTGTATATCTGTCAAAAAAAAACTTAGATTCCACAAACTAATTACGTTCTTACATTTATTAAACATTTACTCAACAATAAAACCATTAATTTTCAACAATAAATTTCAACCATATAAATTATCAGTTTTTATTCGGCTTATTATGATCATTATAATAATTGTTCCCAGTCTCAACTCTTATATTTTGGTTTGTGTACTTACTAATCTTGAACACCCAATTTTTATAAAATTTAATAATGGTCCATGATATAGCTAATATACAAAATCTATTAAATATAGATTATTTCACCCATATTGATCCGAATAAACAAAATTCAACTTTCAAAAATAATTTCAATATGGTGTATTTAAATATTCAAAGTTTAAGGAAAAAATTATACAATGTCGAGGCCTTGATAAATAACCATTTTAAAAACAAGATTCATGTAATTGTTCTTACGGAAATATGGTTACATAGTTCAGAAAACAAATTTTATAATATTGAAGGGTATAATGCTTACTTTGCCAATAGAGATAAGTCATACGGCGGGGTTGCGATTTACATTAAAAATGATATAAATAGTTACCAAATATACTGCGAAGAGTTTCAAAGAAGTAATTTTTTGGGGGTTAAGCTTACAAAACAAAACTTAAATATATTTGGTGTATATAGAGCACACGAAACCTCTATAGACGACTTTATTGACAAAATAGATTATATAACATTGCAATACAAACAAAGCTACATTCTAGGTGACTTTAATTTAAATCTACTAAATACAGATAGAGCAGTAATTAATTCATACTCAAACGCGCTATTAAGTAATGGATTCCTAATTTGCAACAAGGTTGAACTAAACTTTGCTACGAGAATTGGTAGAAATACAAAAACAATTATTGATCATTTCGTAACCGATATTTTTCAGAATAAATTCTGGTTTCATATTTTAGATTCTTGTCTGTCTGATCATCAAATGTTCTTTATAACCACCAGTCTGAATCCAATAACTGAGGGGAAAACCTATTATAAAACTGTTCTAAACTATGAAAGGATAATTTCAAATACCTCCTGGAATGTCCTACAGTCCTACACAAGCTTTGATGAATTAGTTGTGAAATTGAAAAGTATCATAAATACGAACACCCAAACAGTACCCGTAAAGCAAAATAAGAAGAGGAAAACCTGGATTACTCAAGAAATAGTAGACAAAATGAAAATAAGAGATTCGCTATTTAAATTCAAAAAAAAGTACCCAAATGATATCCATACTGAAACTCTATACAATAAATACAAACTTATAGTGAGAACTTTAATAATCAAAGCAAAAAAAAATTATTTTTCTAACTTAGTGATTGATAACTCTAAAAATTGTAAAAAGCTATGGGATTGTTACAAACATATTATGTTCAATTCTAGTATGGTAAATTCAAACCAATCTATTAAGGTAATACATCATAACTCAAAAGTAATTGAACATGAAAACGAAATTGCTTCTGCTTTTAACGAGTATTTCGCTAATATTACAAAAGAAATAAATATCCCTATTAATAACATTGACCTTGATTACATTGACAAATTTAGAAGAAATATTTATACTGATTTTGACCTCTCTCCAACTAATGTAGATGAAGTATCCAAAATCATTCAAACTCTCAATTCAGCTGCTGCTACGGGGTACGATAATATTTCAACTAAACTAATAAAAAAATTTTCAGATCATCTAGCTCCTGCCTTAGTTAGGCATATTAATAATGCATTCACATCGAACACATACCCAAGTTCGCTAAAAACAGCCATTATAACACCAATATATAAAGGTGGAACTGCAACAGATTGCTCTAATTATCGTCCCATATCTGTTTTATCTAGTTTCTCAAAAATCTTCGAAAAAGTCATTCAAAATAGGCTTAATAATTTTATTAAAAATAATCCTATACTAAGTGAGAAACAATTTGGTTTCGAAGAAAAATCTAACACAACAGCTGCCTGTCTCTTTTTAAATGACTTCATCTCCAAAAATATTGATAACGGTAAATTCGTTAGCTGTGTATTTCTGGACATAAAAAAGGCCTTCGATTGCGTCGACCATGACATTCTTCTATTAAAACTTAAGAAATTAAATTTCACATTAGGTCAGTTAAAATTCTTCCAGTCATATCTACAAGGTCGCAAACAAAAGGTTCGTATAAACAATAACTTTAGCGATGAAAAAATAATATCAAAAGGGGTTCCGCAAGGTTCCATTTTGGGCCCACTTCTTTTTAAATTATATATCGACGACATCTCTCATTTAAAATTAAAGGGTTGTATTCAGTTATTCGCAGATGATGCAGTAATAAAATATGCAGATGATTCTGAGGGAAATATTCATCTATCTATACAACACGATTTACTGCTAATTGAGGAGTGGCTAACCAAGCACCGACTTCTATTAAACTTTAATAAAACCAAAATTTTATTCTTTGAAAACAAGATTCTTAACTTCTCTAATTCCGTTCAATATAATAATGTAAATGTAGAAATAGTCAATAACTTCAATTATTTAGGTCTGTTACTTGACAGTAAATCAAGTTGGAATAAACATATTGAAAAAGTAATCAAAAATATAACTCCATACATATTCCTGATGAGAAGATTACGTAAGTTCCTCTCGGATCAATCGATATACACATTATATTCCTCGTATATAAAATCACATATTACTTATCTTTTACCTATTTGGAGTAGAGCTCCACAAATTCATCTAAATAAACTAGACAAAATGCATAAAAAATGTGTTAAGCTTGCACAAGGCTTGCCCTTGTTACACCCAACAGATTCTATATACACTATAAAATATCTAAGCTTAAGAAACATAATATTAATGGAACTCTATAAAACTGCGTACAAAATCATTAATAATCAATTAAAACATAACTTCATTCTAAATAGGAATTTTGACATACACAACCATAATACTAGGAACAAATCGAACTTCTACCTTTCCCTTTTTAGAACATCACATCAAAAGAATAACTGCTTATATAATTGCCTTAAGGTTTATAATGAACTTCCAGAACAAATAAAATTAATTAATAACCTTAATCTATTTACACAAAAGATTAAATCGACTATAATTAGTACTTAATATTTTAATAAAACTAGAAATACTAACAAACTAATAATTAAATCCTACATTAACTAACTAACATTCATAAATAAATCAAATAAGTCAAAATTTTTTTTTTTTTTTATTTTCTTTGTTGTGCTGTTTTAAAAATATAAAAAAAATTAATAAATTAAAATATGAAGAATTATACAAAAAAAGAGTAAATTTTTATGATGAAATCCTATGAAAAATTTGTAAATGAATATCATTAAATTTCTTTTTTTTTTGCTTTGTTTTACTTTTTTATAACTTATTCTATTGTTAAATAATTCTTACAAAAAATTATATGACCGCACTGCCTTAGGCATAGGTCTCAATATATTTACTATGTACTGAAAAGCTAAATTATGTATGTATATTTAAATTTATATTATAAATAAAGAAAAAAAAAAAAAAAAAAAGTTGGATGTTCATATTATTAGGTTTCATTTTCGTATAATTTTCATTTGTATTTTAACTTTTAGATATTAATTTAAAAATTAATGAATGCAAAATATGAACAGAAGACGTGGTTTTAAAGCAACTCTTGTTAAAAATATATTTCAAGTTTTTTTTCCTGATCCTTAACAATAAATTAATAAAGTTTTTGAAATTCTGAAGAATCTTCTAACTCAAAAATTTCCAAAAAAAAAAAAAAAAAAAAAAAGTTTCCAGAAATATTTACAATTTTCCAGCAACAAAATAAAATAAAAAAAATCTATCTTTATAATTAGTCTTGTGATGTTTGTTTCTATTGTGTTGGGTGTCGTGAACATTCTGTCGTTTTTATTTTTTTAATTTTTGTTGTTTGTTGTTTTTTTTATATATATATACAAAAACAAAACACAACGGAGAAGAGATTGAAAAAAAAAAACAATTTTTCTTATTTTGTTTTTCTTTTACTTTGTCGTATTTTTTTATTGTTCTCAGTTATCTATAATTCAAAGTTTTTTTTTTTAGTTGATTTTGTTTTTAATAAATGTAAAAACTTTTATTTTTTTGCGGGAATTGTGTCGAGGGCGCTAAAATAGATCTGATTCATATCTATAGAAAATGCTTTTTATTTTTTATTTTGTTTTTTTTTTAGTGAGAAAATTTTGCGTAATTTTTTTTTTTTTCTAGTATTTTATTTTTTGAAATATATTTCAACATTGATTATAGCAGTGAATTCAAAATATCGCGCTGTATTTATACATATGCATGATTGTAAGAAATACACATTGATATTCATATTATAAATATTAAATAAACAATATATTTGTACTTGTATATATATAAATGAAGATTCGGCATACATAATTTTAGTTTTTTAAATTTTTATTATAAAAAAAAAAAAAAAGTGCTGAATATATAAGTGACATTTTGTCAAGTTTGAATATAAATCAAAATTTTTTTGGGGTAAAAAAAAATCTGTAAATCTGGAGTAAAGAAAGTTTTATAGTACACGATACTTATGCAATAAATTTTATTTTATACATAATTTAATTTTTTTTTGTTTTTTATATTGAAAATTCATATTTAGCGACAAATTTGGTTTTCCCAGGCACATTGAATTTAAGATTTTTCTTAATAGTTTCAATAAAAAAGGGAAATTTTTTTTTGGTTTTAATTATTTGAATTTCACTATTTATGAATGAAGTTTTGATTTTGGAAAGTTGTCCTTAGATTAGATTAGAAAAAAAAAACAATCAAAATACTTTCGGGGTGACTTTTATTTTTTATCTATACTCCAAATATCTTGGATTCTGTATAGACGAAGAACTAACATGGAAAACCTATTTTGTAGAACTTGCCTTCAAAACAAGTTATATTCCAGGTATTTCCAAAAAACTGAGTAAACGCCTACCGGATAAAACAAAAAAATCGACTTAGTACTGGCATCGTAACCTACCATTCTACGGCATCATAACCTACGGTATTGAAGCATGGAGTAGTACTTTTAAAAAAAAATTACTTTTACAAATTCAAAATAAAGCATTAAAAAACTATTTTAGGATAGGAGAGCATCTAAATATAGGGTTCATATAAACCTTAACATTTTCAGACTAAATTGGTTACAAATACCTTTGCTGTACTATACATGTTAGAAATATACAACATATTGACATAAAGTCCACCTTGCAAATAGTAACAAACAGCAATTTTCACCATCATAGTACTCGATCATTGCATCACCATCGTCCGACGTATGGAATTATTTATTATTAATAAATAAGTTAATTTTATTTAATTAGATTTACACGTTTTACACTTTGCATATATTGTTTATAGTTTATTTTTCTTGAATTCTTATTACATGTAGTGCACTTTGGCGTTAATTTATATAACTATATAATAATATACCGTGTACGAGCATAGGTCAAAGGCCTTCTTTTAGATAAATGAATTAATAAATAAAATAAAATATAAAGAATATCAATAGAATACTAAATCTTGCATGTTTCTTTCTTTTTAAACTTAACTATTTAAAACTTTAGCTTATTTTTGTGATTTATAAAGTTGAAATGCAATTGCTCGTTTACATTATTATATTTAATTATAAGCATCGATCTAAATGAGCTAGATATAACGTCAACGCTACGTATCGGATGAGCATCGAAAGGTAAATCGATCTAGGTAATTGTGTCTGATCGTCCGTTCGTCCGTTCGTTCCTGTGTCAGTACGCTAACTCAAAAACTAAAAGGATAAGAGTTTTGAAATTCACACAAAGTCATTATTAGACAATTTCTCTAGGTTTCGTATTATTTTTGGTTAAAATCTGACCAAGGCTTTAGGAAGATGTCATACAACTTTTTTTGCCCAAATATGAATTTTTTCAAAACTAATTATACTCGGAGGATCAAAATTACACAGGTTAGTTATATAATAGAACAAGCTCCTATATGAAGTTTCAAAATGTTACGGTTTCATTTTCGGGGAATTGGCCATACAAAGTTGTCAATTTGATTACTATGAATCTAATGAAGCTACGAGGTTAAAATTAAAACTGGGCAAGTAAAGTAATAGGGCAAGTTACTTGGTAAAGTTTTTTTTTAATTTTTTTTTCTTTTTATGGCCTGTTTGAACATTACTCGAACCTTTTAGGATGGGTCAGTTTTTTAAGATTTTTTTAAGCAAAAATTATGGGATATATTAATTATATATATATATAATAAATATATAAAATAATACTCTTTTAATATAATTTATTAATTATATTTAATTTTCTTTTAATATAAAAGCATAAGGGAATTAATTTAATTATTTTACATGCATCATAGTGGGTATACACGGAAATTTAAAACTTGACAAGAGCGATAATAAATCTTCCTCGTATTAAATTATATTTTATATAATTAAATATTTCTAGCTTGTAACACAATTAAAAATCAATGAATTCAGATAAATTGATCCTTATAATGAGTTCTAAAATATTGCACTATTAAACCTAAATTATTAGAAAGATTAAAAAATTCTTATGTAATTGAGAATATTATATTGACTAACTCATTTAACATTTTAACTTATGTTTCAATTATTTAATTCTTTTAACATTTTAACTTATGTTTCATGTGAACATTTTTATTTTTATTTTAACTAGATAATTGAATTTTTATGCAATTATTTAAATACTAAGTTAAATAAAATTTAAATTTAACAAATGCCTTATTATTTGCTTATATATTATTTTATTTTAAAATTTATTAGAAATTGTAATTAATAAATTTCTTAAATATTGTTTCTTCCAAGAAATGAAAAATAAAATTTATTTGAATCGAAAAGTACCACATCAAATATAAGACATTTCATATTGATTAGCAAACAGATACTTCTATATATATATATATATATATATGTTCTAATATAATTTTATATTCATATATATGTAATTTTAGAATATAATATCTTGTGTTGTTTTTTTTCGAATATATATAGTAGCTTTGCATAATATAAATATCAATTTACAATATATATGTATATATATATATATATATATATACATTTTTATTTGTTTCTAAATAAATTGTTATTTTAAGTTGTAGAAATTATCGGCTAACAATAATAAGAATTAATAAACCAACATTGGTAACTTATTAAACTTGACTTGATGCTTTATAAGAATCGAATGTTATTGTTTATCGATTGATATCGATAAATATATACAAGAATAATAATTGATTGATTGATGAATGAATGAATGAATGAAACGAATCGAATGTAAATGGACTGAGTAGTTATAAAACAAACTTTTACTGTTTTGTTTCTAAGTTTTTGATTTCTTATTTGCTTAGTTGAATTGAATTTTACTTGAATGAATAGATTTGCCTTATAAATAAAGTAGAAAACAATAATAATTGCCCATATAAACATTACGTTCTATCTATATAGAATATTTTGTGATACATAAAAGAAAAACTTTATATTTTTGTTTTTGTATTTATAATTTAGTTAGATATTTATTGTATCTGAAGAATACATCAACTTTTTGTTTATTATTTGTTTAAGTCAATTGATTTAATACTAAAGCACGTTTAAAGGGTAAATCAAATAAAATTGGAAAGGTTTCTCTTTCTATTGTATCATAATATTTGTATTATTAGTTTGGTTATTTGTTACTATTAACTATTTCCGGCTCTGGACTTATATGCATATACAATGTACATAATGTAGAATACCATTTATGAATTTTTATATTAATTCTATACAAATTGTATATTTGTGTAATTTTATTTTAAACATTGATTCATCATGTAATGTAAATGTAATTTTTTATTTTTATTATTAGTAATAGTTTATTTTCATATATGGAAAATGTTTTTTTTTGTGTAAGTATAGGTTTATCTAATTTATGTATATTTTTATTATACTTTGAATTTATTGAACTCTTAAGGTTTATTAATTTCTTTTTTTTTTTTAATTAATAATAATTTAAATATTAAAATCTAATTTTACAATTAGAATTTAATTAAATTTCAATTAAAAATTATTAAATTTATTGGTGATTATAAGATTGTCAAGTGTTCTATAAAAAATTATACATATATATTAAAATTTTACTAAGTACATACATATTTGCATACTTATAGGTGTATTATTTCTTTAAGGAACAGTTTGATTTACTAAATAGGTATTTAAGTATTATTTAAGAAGTTAGGAGAGGGCGTATAATAAATATAATTGAAAATTTCTTTAATAGTTTTAATAAAAGTATGTATGTGTGTATGTAATATAATGTATTTAAAAAAAATTACTTACCTTATATACAATATAAGTTATATTTATTTAATGTGTATAATATAAAAAAAATATAATGAGTAAATATGGTTTAATCATACGTGTTATTTATGTACATCTTATTTAATTTGGTTAAAATATTTTAATTGAATTAATTTTTAAGATAGGGTTTTATTGAAATAAAATTAATTAATTTTAACCACATAAATTTATTAGTTTTCTTAAAAATAAAAGAAGAATATGAATATTATAAAATAAGATATTTATATATGAATATTATAAAATAGATATTTAGAAAAGTTCCTTCAAAATTCTTCAATTTGAATTAAATAAACACTTTTTAATTGTGTTTTTTCATATTTGTAGAATGAAACTTTGCATTTATAGTCAATTATCAAATTCAAAATTATTTAGAATGTTGTGCTCATTCTTAAGACTTGTTAGTTTTAATTATACCATAATAAAGACACATTTTTTATTTTAAAGAGAAGCTTTTTAATTCAATAAAGGAGCAATAGCCTATCCTTTTAAAGTTTTTCATATTTCAATTTCAATTTTTAAAAATGTAACTTTAAAGCATGTTTAAATAACGGTAAATATGATCGTTATTAAATATGAGCAGTAAATATGATATGTAAGTTGTTAAAATGTGTAAACTAAAAGTTGAGTACAAGCTGTTAAGGATTTAATTTTCCATTTTTCAATTTATGCAACGATTAAATTTTAGCTCTAACCATTATAAAAATAAATCTTTCGTTTGAAACCAAAATCAGTAATATTTTATAAACCAAATAACTACCATTTATATTTAGGTATCATTGCAAAATAAATCAGTCTCTAAATTAAATTTGTAAGTCATATAAAAATGTTGAGATGAAATGTAATTTAATAATAATATTAAATTTCTGGGGAGTTTCACCAGAAAACTGAATTATCAAGCTATGAACAGTGTCTGATTTAATAAAAACTCACAGCACGCCTTACATATTTCTTTTTAAAATTTAACTTTTAATATCAATTATATTTCTGTGTACAAAACGTATTTAGACTAACGTTCAACATAATTACTGACTACTTTTAAAATTTCAGTATTAATAAAATAAGTTTTAAACATTTGCCATGAACTTATAATTTATAAAAAATAAGTATTTATTAATTTATTCACTATCTATGAATATTCTTTAAAATTTAATGGAATTGTAGAGATAAAAAAAAAAAAAATTAATTCAATGATTTAAAAATATTATATAGTACTTACTTATATAAAATACACTTACTTATATCAAATACTTATACAAGTTATAAATTTGTATTGTGGTTTTATGAAGTTGAATTTAATCCTATCAAAATTCGTTAACAAAATATCTTCAAATATATTTAACAATTTTACACTTGAATATTATTGGAAATTCCTCTTATAGAAGAATAAATTTTAGGTTTTTAAAAATAATTTTTAATTTTTCCCCATTTTTTTTTTTTTCTGAAAATTTTAATAATTTTTATGATCAACTCCTCAATTTATTTATTTAAGTTAAGTGTCTTTATCATACAGATTTAACATAATAAATATATGTATTTGTGTATATAAGCAGAATATATAATATCAATATCTGAATAAATATATATATGTTATTTATATCTATTCCTTGAATATATTTTTATATAGAACAAATCAGGGAATTGGATAAATGTATATATGTAGATATATATAGATTAATATAAATATGTATAATTTCTTAATAAATTTTCTTATTGAAATGCCAATAGAAGATTCTCTTAAACAAACATAAAATTTAATGACTATTTTAAGGCGCTATAATCATTTCCCATCAATATTTAAGGATTTTTAAATAAAGTTCAGTATTGATGGTATATGAATATTAAAAACTCCTATTTAAAACAGTAACAATTTATCTTCCATTAAAAAAAAAACAAGTTGATTGACGAAAAATGGGATTAAAATGATTATTAACAAATTTTAAAACAATAGAGCTCATGACAGTAGAGGATTATGGAAATTTTATGTAGAATTTAATTAATGTATTGGTACTTATTTACATTATATGTATATATTACAATTAATTTTTGAAAATTTCTATTGGTGTTGCGTCTTCCCTGAAAGATTAAATGTTTTCAATAGGATTCAGCATATACTTTTTAAGCTTATAGCAAGTTATACTTTTTTTAACTTACGCATGAAAAATCAGGGACATTTGCAAAGTAGTTTTTTTTTATATTGGGTTCACATTATAGCCTTTTTTTAATCTACAAAACTTTTTTTTTTAAATATTGCCATATTTCGAAATGCTTTAATAAAATTAAAAGAACGTTTGTCATAAGTCTCTTTTAATTTATCTATTTCGCTAACATCTATTCATTAGAAATGATTTGTCTTTTTGTTAGTCGTAATATTTATTGCCTTTTATTAACAAGATATTATTTTGTAAAGCAGGCAGTTCTATGTGTCCTGGAATCTAATTATTATATTAAGTTTGTGTCGTATTTCTGTCGTTTAAACCTTTTACAACAGGAAATAATTATTGGCAAACTCAGTAATGAAATTGTAAAAAGTCTTTTTAAAGTTAATTTTTATATGGAAAAATATTGAACATATGCCCAGAGCATTACAGTACGTTCTAGATTAATTACATTCTTAATACCCGGAAAAATAAAATTAGAATAGTAGAACCTAAAAAACTCATAATAATAATTGGGAGCTTCTTAAAATTCTTAAAATTTTTAATAGAGATTGTGAAATCATTATAACATGAAATTTCTAAGATAACGTCATGTTGAAGGAGCTTAGCTGATCAGAGTAATAGTAACACAAAAACAAAATATTAGGAAAACGCAACCACTCATGAACTGTTATTATGAATTTGGCTTGATTACGTTCCAAATGGTATTTTGAATCCATCCAAATTTCTTAATTGACATTTATAGAGAAAGAGAGTAGATTTCTTAATGTCTAATTTAATTGTACAAATGCTTAAATGTGATTCCAATATCTTTCTCTAAGTTTATATCAATTGAAAATTTAAAAAGTTTTTGAATTTATGGTGCCCCTTAATTAAGATATTAAATTATCAATTGTAAATATTAAAACCTTTTATTATTTTACAATTTAAAAAAAAATTTAAATTTTATTAAACATATCTTACAATTATCTACTTATCACAGATTTCACAATTTTCAACAGTTATAATCAAAATAATAATCATAAACTTAAAATTTCAAAAAAATTTATAAATAACGATTACAAATCAAAAAACAAAGTTATAATTTAAATATTATGTACTTATTTTAAGCGACAATAATTATACGTATATATATAAATACAATTGTTGAACAATTTCCCAAAAAAAAAAAAAAAACATTAAAGTCATTAGGAAAATTTTTGGGAAATTATCTTGAAAAATTCACTTAGAAATGGTTCGTTTAAGTTGTTTAATCTTTCCATAATCGGCTTTTATATTATAATTTTGATTTTTTTGAGTAATTTTTTGTGTAAAATAATATTGTAATTTTTTCATTTATAATTTTTTTTTTGGTAGTTACTATGATAGAAAAAAAAGACTCATCATTCGTAACTCATTAAAAAATATTATGATTATTTTGATTACCAAACCGTTAACCATAATAAATCACCCACAAGTGTTTCAGTTAATCATTACTGTAATAATAATAATAAAAAAAAAACAAAAATGAAAACCTAAGAAATCAAAATAACTTCAGATACATTTTTACAAACTTATCGTAAGAAAATTTTGAAAATACCGCGAAATTATTTTTAAAAAATATGTAAACATGAAGTCAAAAAAAATTTTATAAAAATTTAACAAAGTGACTACGAATGCAAGTAATAAAAAGGGAACTCAATTCATTTTATCGCGACTAGAATGTGTTACAATATATATATATATAAAGATTTTACGAATATACGAATTACGAATGAAAATGTATATATATATTTATATATATATTTGTACAAGCAACAGATCAGAAATTTTTGACCCACATTTGAAGTATGAAAAATTAATGGAAACATTCAAAGAGTTCAACCATTAAAACATCACTTCAAACTACAATGGATGGAAAATACAAAAATAATAATAAAAAATAATAAAAATACCAAAAATAAATAAAGAAAAGAATAAATACTATGTGTACTGGCGCTGCTGTGACTGTTAGTTTTTGTTCCCTAAACTAAAAACTTTCAAGAGCTCTGTTGTACAGAATAAAAGTTATTTGTTTTTTTTTTTTTTTTGTTTTTATTATGTTTTAGTTGTTGTTGTAGTTTTACTCTACTCTTTTTTTTTTTTTTTGTTGTTATTTTTTTTTTTACGAATGTCAGTAGGTTAATGGTAATCTAACGCAAAAACTTGAATGATTTGAATAACGGTAAAAATTTGATGTTGATGTTGTAATTGTTGCCGTTTTATTATATATTTTTTTATAAAAATTTTTTTCAACATGTCAATTAAAATAAAAACTGAATTAAAACCATAAGGGTTTTAAATGTAAATTGTTCAAAAAATATTAAAATTTTTTTTTTTGATAGATTGTTAAAATATTAATGGCGCTTCTTTAAATTTTTTTCATTTTTCTTTATTAGATTTTCAAAATAAATGCCCTTAAAGAATCATTTTATTCTTGGATAAATTAAATGATACTTGAAATATTTAACTGTGTGTGTGTGTGTGTGTATATATAAATTTATTTTACTTCTAAACACTTAAATGCAATACAAATTATATTCAAATAGAAAATTCTTGAATATTACAAAATGTATTTTCTTTTTTTTTTTTTATCAAATATATATAATATGTATGTGTGTATGCATGTACTATATATGTATGTATGTTTGTGTCTTTTATTCTTTTTTTTGAAGACAGAGGAAAAAAAAAAACACAAAATATAATTGCAAAGATTTCTTTTTATTTAATCTCTAGTCATTACATGAATATTTAAATACTTATATGTTGAACTGTTATTATTAAACGACCTTATGTTTTTTGTTTTGTTTGTTTTTTTTATTTTTTTTTTTATTTTTAATCATTATTAGAATTCACAGTCATCACCTGAATATCATGAACTTTGTTTAAATAAAAAAAAATAAAAAAAAAAAAAAATAAAAAAATATAAAAAATGAATTAAGAAAATAATAACAATAAATGAAAATTATAAAAAAATAAATGAAAAAAAAAATCCCAAGCCATTGAAATCATTAGCCTATTATATTTGCCCACACTCTA
Organism: Dolichopus griseipennis; assembly: GCA_963082915.1. Taxonomy (NCBI): domain Eukaryota; kingdom Metazoa; phylum Arthropoda; class Insecta; order Diptera; family Dolichopodidae; genus Dolichopus; species Dolichopus griseipennis. The sequence goes on from OY720441.1 coordinate 1,375,318, forward strand.
ATCTTTACGTCAAGTATCTTTCAACTTAACGTAGTTTAATTTTTGTTGTTGTGTTGTTGTGTTGTGTGTTGCGTTGTGTTGTTGTTGTGTATAAAGCATTGCTTTTGTTATTTTATTTAACGTTTTAACAATCTTCTTCTGAATAGCTACTTGTGTGACTTAATATTTTTTTTATCGTATCGTAATCGTAATTGTATCGTTTCGTATATATACATATATATATATATATATATACATATATACCATAGATTAAATTCACAGGAGAAATTTGTTTCTTTTTTTTCTAGAATTAAAAAAAAAGGAAAAACTGACGACGACGGTGGCGGCGGGTAGGCAACAAAGATTGAGACAGGCACTTTGCACGATTTTTATATTTTCTTAACGTTGATAAAACGTTGATTTTTGCATTAAAAAAATTGTTTTTTGTTTTTATTTTTTTTTTTATACTTTTTTTTTACACATTTTTGCATAAAGTCTTTTATATGTATGTATGTATATATTGAGTACCCATATACTTGTATTAGAAGTATATATAACATATAAAATTCAATGTAACAATAAATAGTATAAAAAAAAAAATAAAACAATAAGAAAAGTATAAAATTTTGCACATTTCCGCCACCGCCAATGGTGCTGTTGATATTGTTAAATGATGAAACAATTTTGGTATTAAGTTAATATCGCTGTTAAAGGTTACCACTTGAAACAATTTGAAAAAACAAAACAAAAAACGCAAAATAATAATAATATAGCACAACTCGTTGACTTAAGTTTTCCAATATTGTAATTTGAGCTGGTGTATAAGCGTACAAGCGCATAAATATACACTTACCTATACCTACATATTTAAAATTGTATATAAAATATTCTTAGGAACTTGTTCGATTTTAAAAATACATAATATAGATACTTATATAATAACATTAATATGCCTATAAATGTTAAAAAACTTAATAAAAATAAATGTTATATATATATATATATATATATATAAAGAATATAAATTTAAAGAATGTAAATGTATATTTTATAATTATATCCCTTCTAGGACTTTTATTTCTATGGAAAAAACAAAAGATTTTTATCTTGTTGAAAGACCAAAACTAAAGATTTTTTTTTATTTTTTTGTTTTTTTTGTATTGTTAAAAGTAATAAAACGGATAGGGCTGAAATAAACTTAAGATATATACTTATATAATATAATAAGACCTTTAAAGAATGGTTGTAAAAAACCAGTTAACTTATTATTTTTTTATTCCTTGGTTATTTTTGCGCTTATTTAGTTTTTTAGCATTTTCTGTGTGAACAATTTTTGTGTCAAATGAAAATTTAGTAATATTTAAGTAAATTTAACAAAAGGAGTTTGAGATAAAATTCTTCATAATGTTCTACTTATATATATATATATTTACATAGTTTTGCGAAATATATATATATATATATATATCTACTGTTAATCATGGGAATTGAAAAAGAAATAAAAAAATATTGTAACGCCATCAGTTGTAATTCTTCAAAAAAAAAAAAAAAAATTATAAAATTATTTGTTACTGGAAAATGGACCCGTTTTCAGGGAAACTTTAAATTGAAAAAAAAAACTTTTTAATAAAATTTTTTATCTTATACATTTTGGAATTTTCTTGTATATTTTAAAATTTTGAATTGAATTTTAAAAATGGTTAAAGTTGTTGTGTGGTTTGATAAAAAAAAGAAAAGTAATTAGTATACATATATATAATCATTCAAAAATAACAGTAAATTCCCCGAAAAAAACAGGAAACATATGTTTTTACAAAATAAATGTTAGAGCACAGTTTTACAAAAAAAACATCTTTCCAAAACAATTGTTTCAATTTTTCATCTAAATTCCACCAAAAAAATTAAAATTTAATTTAAAACACAATTTTGCTCTAGATTTTGAATCAACATTTGAATTAAATCAGACTTGCAAAATTTCTTAATTATAGTCTATTTTAATATCTAATTTAAACAATATTAATACATTAAACAAGGCCGTGAATATATTTCACCATTGCCTTTAATTAAATTCATTTTTAAACCAGGCCTTAAAGTGTACTTTTCATATTTAATTGCCTCTTCCTTTTACACTGGTTTATGATTTAAATTAATTTTAAATTGATATTTGTTCTTTACCGTTCGTCTTTTTCCGTTCTTGTACTTTTTATATGTTTGCATATTGGTATCATCTCTCTCTCTCTCTTATACTTCTCCCTTTAATTGGCATTTTGTTTTTTTTTCAAATTTCAAACGCTTGCATATTAATAAAAAAGAAAATAAAAAGAAAAAAACAAAACTTTTCACACCACAAAAAACTTAACACGAAATTTAAACAAAATTCGGGTTGATGTTTTCAAATATTGTTTTTTTTTTTTTTTAGCTGTAAGTTATATTCAAATATTGTTCGTTCGTTCATTCGTTCGTTTGTTCCTTCGTTCCTTCGTTTCGTATACAATGAAAATGGTCTTATCCAAAAATTAAAATCACAACATAACTCTTATACTGTCATTCCACACCGAAATCTGGCTTTGTGCTCTTCTTTTTTTTTTATTTTCTTATCTTTAATTTTTAAAATAAATTTTAGAAGAAGGAAAAGTACTCGTATATATGTATATATATATATGTATATATATAAATAAAAATTCGAAACAACAACAAAACAAAAAATAACGGCAAAGTCAAAAAAAAAAAAAAAATAAAAACTAAACTTTCCACATTTCTTTTTTCCATCCCCCTTACAACAAAATTTTTTGGGGTTTTTCCGTATTCCTCCTGTGTTGTAACTTCATTTTTCAAAGTATATCCCTTTCGGCAACATTTTCATTTCTTTTGGCTTGATGATAAATTTTGTTCTTCTACAGTGGGAAGCATATAAAAAGTGTTAGGGAAGGTATCAAAAAAAACATCCTTATAGTTTACTCCTTTTTTTTTTTTTTTGAAGGAAACGGTAAATAGTTTTGTACATATTTTACAATTTTGTTTCTGTTTATCATCATTGCTGTGCTGTTATTTAACAGTTAGCTGTACTTATTGCATTTCAAGTTGAATTGACTTCTGCAGGAGTTTCAAGATCTAAAAAAAAAAAAAAGGAATACAAGAAAATTCGTTCGCATAAAATTGGATAAAAATTTAAATTATAAAAAAAAAAAAGTTTAATTTTTAAATATTTTTTTTTTTTGGTTGGTGACAAAATGTCGATTGCAGATTTCCTGGTATTAAATTTGAAAAAAAAATATTTATATATATACAATATATATATATTTTATGAGAAAAATTTTTTGAAGCATAAAAATACTTATGTACGTACGTATGTGTTTGAATTTATATAGTATCCTGTTTCCAGATAATTTTAAGAACGAATTCCCAAAAAAAAAACTATTTTAATGCCGTCATTCGTATTCTTTTGTTTAGTTTTTTTTTTTAATTTTGCAATTTCGCTGTTGTTGAACACAAAAAAAAAAAATATTTTTGAATTTTATTAATTTTATAATAAACTTTATTTTTTTTTTCATTTTTAATAAACCAAAGGGACATTCGAATTATTTAAATTTTCAATTTGAGTTATGGTTTATTAAAATTATGCATTAAAATATTTTAACGGAGTGAAAAAATAAAAATAACGGTTTGCAAAACGATTGCAAAATATTTAAATTTTTCTGATAGTATTTAAAACGTTAGGTTGACTTAACATTTTTGCCCTTGTCTACGCAATAAAAATTCATGCGTATATAGGATTAGGTGGTGATTCCTTAATTATCGTATATTTATTTTTTTTTAAGCGCTAACTGTTCAACTGTAAGGCTAATAAGTTTGTGTATACCATATGAATAATATAATATGACCCCATGTTGGAACAGGAGGTCATAATATATTCTTCGTGTTCTTAGAATTAATCTTAATGAATTCCGCAAACAATTTGAACATGTGATAGTACTGGGCCTTATAACATGTAGAAAGGTCTGAGATTTTCAATGCATACAATTCTATTTTGTTTATATTTTAATAATTTTATATTTAAGTTATATGGTATTTCTATATCTGTGAGTTATATTATTCAATCAAATTATTTGTTAATATTTTGTATTTGTTTATATTGTTATATTTTTGTATTTTTTTATTAAAGATATATAATTATTAATTATTGATTTAGCCATTAATTTGAACCCAATGGTGATTGGTAGCTGAGTCGAATTGTGAACCAGAAAAATTTTTTTCACTTTCACTGGGATTCGAACTCTGGCCTTTCCTATCCGTTTGATGTTTGATGTATAGTTCCATTAAAAATTCAGTTTACTTAAGTACTTTAATATTATTTCGCGTTAAGCAATTTGCTACTTAATGATAATTTTTTATAAAATGCTTATTAAATAATAGCTTTAAAAAATTGCATAGTATAAAAAAATATGTGAACTCTTCACTTAGGTTTTATATATTGTATTATGCACAAAATGTATAGTAGAAATCAGAGGAGAGTAATAGATCTTAAAAAATAGATATTTTAAAACTGTTATTTTTTTAATAAACTGTGACATTATTTTAGTTAATAATTTTTAAACTCGAATGAATCTCGTTCTAAAAGACCTAGACATTTTCCAAGTTCTTTAAATTTATAAATTAGTTTATTTTATTTTTTCTAATATATTAGTAAACAATGCCTTACCAAATACAAAACACAAACGAGTGATTCTGCCTTTCCTGATTTAAGCTTATATGAAATAAATTATATTTCTTAAAATATCCGAACAGGGTTTGACCCCAACACTCTTCTATTGAAAACCAACGTCCTTACTACTACACCATTGCCGGATAAGTTTTTATTATCTTCTTGCAATAAAATTTCATAAATATTTAAATCGCTTATATTTCCTTAACTTATGAAAATAATTCTCATTTCCCAATACAATTTTTTATTTGTTTTAAACATCTATGGCAGATTATTTCGGAAACACCCTGTATTGTACTCCGTTGCTACATTTATTGCATTGATTTTTATATAAAAAAACAAAAACCATTCAAAAGAACTGGTTAAAAATCTTTCATTCTGATTCAATTCTGATTATTGATTACTAAACTGTCATTCAAACATGTGCTTTTATTATAAAACAATTTGTTGTCATTATTTTTTAAAATAAAAAAAAAAAAATTTTAACAATAATATTAATATACAGAAATTTGTAATTGTAATTTCCAACAAATTAATTTAACGGAATTCATTTTTCTAAAATTTTATTATAATGTTTATACATATACAAATATATATATATATATATATAATGTAATTTCGAATTAATTCAGTTAATGTAAGTGTAAGTGTTACCTTTTCATCTTTCTCACAAGTCACAGTACCAATATATAATAAGTACAATACAATACAACATGTCTTTTTTAAAGTATAACAAAACAATGGAGACAATTACATTTACCTTTTTTTTTTGCTTTTTACATTTTTGTTTTTCTTTTTGTTTTTCTCCTTGTTTATGTTGATTTGTTTTTTTTATTGTTTTATGTTTTTTTTTGTTGATGATTTTCATGATTTTTCGCATTTTACTGGTATTTTAACATTGCTAACGATAAAATGAAAATATTGGAAAGGTAAATAAATGCGAATCAGAGATAATGATTTCATAGACCTCCAAAAAATTGTTGATGTTTAAACAGGAACACAAAATAAAAAAAAAATAAAAAAAAAAGGAAAATTTAGGTAAACACCTTAGCATTTAATAGATTGGGAGAAAGTAGAAATACAAAAAAGAAAAGAACATTTTCTTAAAGTATCTATAGATTCGTTCTCATAAATTTGTTTTATTTTTTTAATTTTTTTAATTCTTTCTTTTCTCTTTTATTCCATTTTGATTTCAAGTGTTTTTTTTTTTGGTTTTTTTGGTAAAAACAGTAGAATTTTATAAAAAATATAACGCTTATCATTAACTGTTTGGTTGGTTATGTTTATGCTATCGGTCCAATTTTTGTTAGAAAGTCATGAATATGATATTATTATATATATATATATAGATAGAAAGTTTTTTTTTAACGGTTAATAATACCAGTTACGTACCAAAATAAAAAGCATTTAAAACATTTATATAACAATTAAAGATAATCGGTAAAATGTTTAAAGTTCTGAAATTATAATTTTCTTTTTTTTTTTTTCTTTGCAGGTTTTTTTTTTAGGTCTATGTACAACAAAAATAGCATCAGCATATCGATAATTGCTTAGGGTAAGAAATATATATATATATATATAATTTAAATATTTGTGTACCTAATGAATCTATTTCTTTTTTAATAGAGTTTTTCATACTTTTATAGGTTCTTGATTCTTTGTATATATATATAAATAGGTCTTATATTAGATATATATGTATAATTGTAGATACATTTACTAAGATTATTTAAATTACGGAGTTCTTGATTGTTTGTTTTGTTAATGATCATTATATCACCTTTTTTATATTAAAAAAAAAAAAAAGAAATTCTTTTAAGATATCAAAAATGTTTACCTATATTTTTAATGAGATTAGTACATAATTGTTTTCTTTTATAATATGTGTATGTACCGTATGACATGTGTTTAGTTCAACATATAACAATTACTAAAATATTTTAATTTTTTTTTTAACTTTGAACCGTTAATGAAAATTATAACCAATAGAATAATTTTTAAAAGATATAAAAATAATAATCTTTAGATTCGTTCTAATAACCAAGAAAATCATACATGATTTTTAATTTATAATTTTTTTTTTAAATTATTATAAAAACAAAAATGGAAAAGAAATTTGGGAAAATTTAATCAAAATTTTTTTTTGTAGATAAATCTATTTTTAGAGCAGAATTTTCCTTGGTTGCTTTTTGTTTATTACAAAAAATGCCAAGAAGTAATTTTGATGATCAGTGCTGTATTTATACTATTTTGGGGCATTTATTAGATATAGATAATGGGAGTAACCTACAAATGTAATAATTAAAAATGGATAGGTTAATAACTGATCCGTGTAAGATATTTTTTAAAATAAAGAAACAAAGTATTTAACTTGATTGTAGACAAATTAGTTAGTCATTATTTTCTAGATTTTCTAGCTTAAGATCATTATCCCAATATCGTGCAGAACATACAACCTATATAATCAATCCAACACTGATATTTTCTAATATATATTAACATTCATTGTAAATTTTCTTAGATTTTAAAATAAGTAGGTGAAAAATAGTATATATAGTTCACTCAAGTGGTAATAATTGAAATTAGAAAATAAAAAAACATTTATTTATTTTTTGGAATATTTTTAAAGTTTTAGTTTTTTTTTTTAATAGTAGTTTTGTATTTTTTTTTCTCAAGTTTAAACCTACAATTTAAGTTTTGTTTTACTTTAGGGCGTATTAAACAATAAGAATAAAGGTTAAATCATTCCATCCAATTTTCAATAGCAAATTACTTTTAATATAATTATGAAGTAGAGTAAATCACAAGTTAGGTAGATAATTCATATGTAAAATTAATTAGAAAAAATATTTAATTAAATAACTGTTTACTAATTCAAAATTATTAGTATTATATATAATTTAAGTATATTTAAGTAAATTATTTGAATTTTTTTAAGTTTATCTAGATTCTTGATAAAATTATAAAAAATTTAATATTTTTCTTCAATAAGGGTGTTTAAAAAAGCATATTTTCACAAAATATTCCATCATAGTTTTGGGTAAAAATATTACACAGAATTACCCAAATATATTTTAATTATTTTTTAAAACTTTTTTTAGTAATTATTAAAAAATAAGAAATCCCAGATACTCAAAAATAAAGAAGTACTTCCGTCATCGTCACTTTTGAGAGAACCCTTTATTTTTAAAAAAAAAAATTGATACCAAACTTTTTAATGTAATTTTGGGCTCTATTTTTTGTACAGTCCTTAAAAAAAATTTGGACAGGCAAATTCAATTGCAAAGTAGGATTTCTAAATTGGACAGAGTTTTAATAACATCGAATTATAACAATTATTCCTTTATTACATTTATGAACAGGTTTTCAGATCCGGAGTTAATGAGAATCGAATTATAAATGTTGAATTTCACTCGTATTAGAAACTTGAATTTCCAAAATTTGAAGTACTAGACAATAGAAAATATTGCCTGATAAGAATAATACTATGCCTACTTGACATTTGGACTTCTTATTAAATTATTTTAATATACACTATATTTTTTTATTAGATATGATCCGATCAGGGCTTGAATTAGAGACTTTGAAAAGCCACTACTTTACTTATTCGGCTGGTTCTTGTAACAGAAGCTGTTCTTGTAACAGTCTTACTCTCTTTCTTACTTTGCTTTCAAATTAGTACGCACAAAGATACTAAGTGTATATATTGTCGTATTAAATAACAACTTTTTTAACTTAATTTCTTCATAATAACAATCTGAAGTATGCCAATTAACTGCAAAAAAGAGATTTCAATTAATGTCATTTCTTTTATTTAAACTACATACATAATTATAATTTTCTTTTTCATAATTAGCACTTGTAATTATTTTAATAGAGATATTAAATTAAATAATTATTAGTAATATAGAGGCTTAGTGAAATAATTTCAGAACTGAACTTTATCTACTACATGAACTATCTACTATAGCTATACGTGCCATTCGAAAGTGAGATTTTATATTTACAAAAAACGAGAAAGTATTGAAGTGAAATGGGCAAGGGTATCCAGGCCTAGATGTTTGGATGGTACATGCTATATCCCTCAAATAAAAGAATTAAAGCATTTTATTTGTAAAATTTTCCGGAAGTTTAATGATATTGCATATCGTAGTGCATTCCGCAAAACTTCTCTATAAAAGTTTTTTTTTCTTGGGGTTAGGATGGTATAAATCATCAAAAGTTACTGCGCGCAACCCCAGTTACGTGTGGTTTTGACAGACTAAAACCCCTGCTTTAAAACCCCCAGCCCTGTTTTAAAATGTTAAATGAAATAGGGAATGAATTTGTTCATAAATTTTATCTCGAAATCCTTTGGTGTTGTTACATCTTTTAGCACTAGGGCACTCAGCTTAATTTAAAACTACCTATAACCTATAAATCGAAGATTCGTAAAAATTTATTTCCGAATCACATATTGGTCGCAGAATTTTGTCTCGAGGAGTTAGTTCATGAATCCGCTTCTTTAATCACATGGTTTAAGTTATAAAATTGATCAATAATAAACTGAAGTATCTTCAAAAAAAATTCACTTAAGATACTTTTAAAACTATGAATTTCTTTCAAATTAAGTCTGCCTTTGATTTCATGAATTTGTATATAATATTATACTTATACCTTTATATATGCAATTCTTTTGCATTTATAATTAACATAATAGTTAATGGGAAATACAAGTTTTTTAATAACTTGATAATAAAATTATTTTTATTTCTTATTTCCTTCTTTCTATGTAAATACATCCATTCATATTACGCTTGTTTGGATCATCAACTATCATTCAAAGGAGGAAATGTTACATTTATTTTGAATTTGTTCCTTTTTTTTAATTTTCCCATTAACGTTGGAGCAGTATTGTAATAGTAAAAACTTTTGACGGATTTCATTGATCTAGAATAAATTTTTAATTTTAAATCAAAAATAACAATTTACTTTTAAAGTAGTTCTTTAATATGCAATAAGACATTTATAATTGTTAAAGTGTGTTTAAAAATTGGTAAATCGACAACTCATTGACTTAAAATAATTTTAAGTAGACTTTTATCTAGCATTGAAATAGCTTCTGATATTTATTCCAACCCAACTCTTTTAACTCCTTGGCATTCACCAAGTCTTTTAAACTAGGCTAAAATTTTTGTAATCGTTGTATTCACTAAGCCGCTGATTATTTGGCTGTAGTTATTGTATAAGATTTAATACGACGATGCTTAATTTTATGCGTCGTCTATTATCTTACTCACAAAAGTGATGATTGGCTATTCTTTAAGGCTGAATAGTGATAATGACGTCATTTTGTCAATTTGACGTGATGTCAGTTGGTAAAATAATTACGTTTGGCTATTCTTGAAGGCATAGAATACGAAGTGATAGCAATTTGGAGTTACTTAAAAATTTGCTTACGAAGAGAAATAAAGTCTAGTTTTTTCATTAAAATTTTAAATGTTAATAAAAAATGCAAAAACTAGAAATTAATTTAAATGCAATAGCAGAGAAGCGCATCGTATAAAGTGATGAGACTTCAAGAATAGAGGTGATAATCTTAATTTATATTACAATATAAACTATTATGATATAATTATATAAAAGTCTACTTTTTTTTTATTTTATATGATCTGACCAGGATTTGACCTTGAAAAGTTGCCGTCTTAACGTCATTGGTCAGACACCATCTGATATAGTAATCTCAAATGATTGTTTATGTAGATTAGGGTGTTAGTAAGCTACGGGTACGTGTAACACCTAACCGATGGAAGGTAATGATACCACTCCAAATGTTAAACTCAATTATTTTTCATAAATTAGCGATATTTATTATAACTAATTATAATCCCGTTATCACATCCAAGTATTTGAGAAAGTCTAGGGGAGATTATTAGTATTTGTTTTTTTTTTTAGATATTTTAATTTTCAACCGTGTCATTTTGAATAACTCAATATTAAGTAAAAAATGCTACTTTTTTTAACTATTCTAAATTAATTATAAAAAAAAAGTTTTTTTTTTCATTTTTTTTTATAATTTTTATTACAGGAATTTTTATATAAAAAGAACGTTATTTCTATATTTATTGTATACCTGAATACTTTTATTTAAGTTATAACTGCACTTAATTATGATATTCAAAAGTTCTAAAAAAAAACAAGAACAAAAAGAAAAAAATGTTCTGTGTTGTTTTTTAACGCTTAATAAATTCGCTTTAAAATTATTTTTTAGCTTGTTGTGCATAATAAATAATCATAGTTAGTAGAATCATAGTAGAATCATAGTAGAACTTTTAATAAAGTGTGCAACCTAAAAAAATATATAGAACTCAGTTGGATAAAAAAAAACAAACACTATATACTGTATTGCAACATAACGAGTAGCAGAAGTCTCTTAATATAAATAAGTTAATTAAATGTATCTTTTTTTTATTCGAAAAAATTTTTTTTACCGTTATTTTACAAAAAACTGGAGAACTTACCTTTATAACCTTACAAAAAATTATAAAATCCTTTTTAGGAAAAAAATTATTAAACAGAAAATTTATAATATTATATGGAAAATTTAAATTGATATTCATAGTGATATGCTTGAATAGTTAGGTACAAATTATATACTTATGTATTTTGTTTTTGTTAATTTAAAATTTACCAAAATGAATTTTACTTTTATTTTATTTAAACAGAATATTAAAAAAAAAAAAAAAAAATACTGGAATAAAATAAATGAATTTGAAATATTCAATAATTCAATAGTTATGTAGGTGTACATATTAATCAATTTATTATTACCTGTCAGAATGATTTTTCAATTGAAGCTTCATTGTGTGTATATATGATGCTTCAAATATAGTATTTTTGATGAAATAATATTTAATTAAAAAAAATATTAAAACAAAAGATTGGTGCAATTTTTTCCAAACTAAACTTCAGTTTCTTTAATAGTTATATTGACCAAGCCGTTGATTACTCGGCTGTACTATTGTATAAGATCATCAATACACAAATGTTAATTTTGTGCGCCATCTATTACCCTACACAAGTGTTATTTATGTATTTACATATATTAAATCTTATCTTACATTACGATATTAACTAGTACGATATAATTATACAATTTTACAATATATTTTTATACCCGTGCATACATATATGACATCGGGTATATTAGATTTGCTCCTCCGTTTGTAACGCATCGATCTAGACGAGCTAGATATAGTGTCAAGGGTACGTATCGGCTCAGAATCGAAAAATTAGTCGATCTAGCTATGTGTGTCTGTCCGTCCGTCCGCCCTTGTGTCAGCACGATAACTCAAAAACTAAAAGGGCTAGAGTCTTGAAATTCACACAAAGTCATTTTTAGACAATTTCTAGGTTCCCTATTGTTTTTGGTTAAAATCGGACCAAGGCTTCGGGGAGCTGCCATACAACTTTTTTGTACCAATATGAATTTCTTCAAAACTAAATATACTACGAGGATGAAAATTACACAAATTTAGTTTTATAATGAATCGAGCACTTATATGAAGTTTCAAAATATTACGGCCCCATTTTCGGGGTCTGCCGTACAAAGTTTTCGACCCAATAACTGTGAATCTAATGAAGCTACGAGGCTAAAATTAAAATTGGGCAGGTAAAGTGATAGAGCAAGTTACTCGGCAAAGTTGGACATCATTCGGACCACCGGACTTTTAGAGTGGCCTAATATTTTTTTTTTGTTTTTTTTTTTTTTTTTTTTTTTAAGCAAAACTTATGGGTATAAAATTTTTTTTTTTTTTTGTGGTTTTTGTTTTTTTTTTTTTAAGCTAATATTATGGGACAATGAATTAAATATTTTTTTTTTGTGTTTTTTTTTTTTTTATTAAACCAAAATTATGGGATAATGAGTTAAATCTATAAGGGAAGTAAATTACGGTTTATTTTATACACTATAGTGGATATGCACGGGTATCTAAAAGTTGACAAGGGCAACTATAATTTTCCTCGTTTTTATTAGATATAATCTGAGAGGGGTTTGAACCCGAGTGCAGATAAAGCGTAACACATAAATCTAGATTCTTATAAAATTGTATAAATAGAATTATTAAAGCGCTAGGTTATCTATAGATACCGAATTCATTTGAAGACTATGTAGTATATACAAAATTTTTATATTTAAACGAAAAATATTTAACTTTTATTTCCATATTTAAATTTTATTCAAACGATTATCTTATATGATTCCCAAATCAAAATGGTTTTCATTTATTTAATTATACTAATAAATTATTTCGACCGTATAAGAATTTTATTAAAAATTTTAAAATTCCAAGTGATCTTAATCATAAATATGAACGCGACTAAAATAACCTATTTATTAGACGTACACATTAAAACTCATACACACTGAACAGAACAATTTTATAGAAAGAAAATATAATTATATATGGCATTAGGCAAACTTATCAGTTACAACTTTGACCGACTTTTTGAAGTAAATAATTTCAATATTAACAAGAATAATTTATATTTATTATTTTCTTTTCATTCCAGAACAAATTAAATGTTAATTTTAATTAATATATGTTTGTTTTTATTCGCTTCAGCTTTCTGGTCTAGGAACTTTAAAGAAGTTATTTAACTTTTCTAAGCAATTTCTTTAGTAATGGTTCTTATTAATATTTTACTTAATTTTAAAAATCACACAATATTCATAAGATACATTTGGGTTTTTTCAATATTACATCTGCTTATTAAGAATGAAAAGTAAACATATACCTCCGGAACTAATTGTTTAAAAAAATATTTAAAAAAAAAAAAATTTAAATAATTACGTATATTGAATTAATTAAAAATATATATAATTAAAGACATACGGTTCAAATAACGTTTGTATTTATAAATAAACAAACAAAATATAAGTAGTTTTAATATTCTAATGTTACTAAAGTTGTTATGTGAATAAAAATGGAAAAATGGATAAATAAAACGTCAATGAATTTTAATAAGTGTATTGTGCAGTGCGTAGTAATAATCTTATATCATATTTGTTCTGAGTGCTATTTTTGTCGAAATGGTATAATCAAAATACAAACAAGGTATACACAGGTATTTAAATATACTTATGTATATAATATGAATGTATATGTAATATAATATAATATTTAAAACCTCATAAACTATATTAAATGAATGAATTTTTGTTTTATGAATGACGCGTTTTCGTACTCTTTTTTTGCATAATCAATACTGCATAAACAATCAATTAGTTTATTTCATATTTAATATATCTGTAGATGCCTTAATTATTTTTTTTTAATAATCAAGTACTGAACTCCAAATCGAGGATAATTATTGAAAACAAAACTTATAATACATACTTATAATAAGGTTTTTAAAAGAAAAATAATAAATTAACAAATAAAAGTAAAATATACAATTCTAACTGTTGAATCGTATTATAATTTTGAAGTAGACATTCCTACTTATATTCGTAATAATTAGCTGATATATTAATTATTACGAATATAAGTAGGAATGTCTACTTCAAAATTATAATACGATTCAACAGTTAAATATGTTAAGATTTAATATGAATAAGTTTTTGTATAAATAAAATATAGGAAATGATGATTATAATGATGGGCTCTTCTTTAAAACCTTTTTATAATTATTATATATATATAAGTATATGTTATTATTATTTATTAGTACATACTTATTGTTATTATTATATTTTATATCTGTATGGTTTGATAATATTTATGTTGACGATCATTAATTAAAAAAAAAAAAAAAAAAAAAAAAATTATAAAGTAGAAAATTATTTAAGTGGATATCGATATACTAACTTATAATGCATTTAATAAATAAAATGATTAATGTATGATTTACCAAAGATAAAACTATAATTATTTAAAATTTTCTATTTGTGTGTATATGTATATGTGATTAAATTAATTTTAAAACTGTAATTAGCTTTGTTTCCATTTTCAAACTCGAATACATATTTATATTAATTATATTATACATACGTATATTTATACACAATTCTTTTACAAAATATTTCTTAAATAGTAAAATTGTGATGATTGATAATTGATAATGATGATTAATAATAATTTATAACATAATGTTTATGAGATATTATACATATTTAGATACTACATTTAGAATATTTGAGAAAATTCATTTCGTTTATATTGTTTATTTTGAATTACGCCCTAAATAAGGAAGTTATAGGTGCTCTTTTAATATAAATCTAGCTGCTTGTTTCTTATAAAGTGTAATTTTTGATTATATGCATCCTTCACTTTCTATTTAATGATGTTTATTTAGTTCTTATTAAAATTTCTTGCTTATAAATCCTCCAAAGTCTTCAAAATTAAATGTTAATGATGCACAGAACTTTTACAATTTATAACAATAATTTAGGAAAATTGTATGAATAAACTGATATGATTATATTATGTAAATTTTAAACTGGTGTTATAGAGATGATAAAGATTCATTTAATTTTGCTTCAATGTTGAACTTTTATAAGTTATAAGATATAAATATTATAATTTTATGAATTATTATTGATTTTTAAAGTTTATTCGGTATTTTTTACAAACTAGTTGTTTTTACCCGAATGGACGAAGTATAAAGAGTAAATTAAAATTGCTCCTCCGTTTGTAATGCATCGATCTAGGCATGACAGATGTTAGACTCAAATATATGGGTCAGATAAGCATCGAAGAGTCAATTCATCTAAATTAGTGTGTTCGCCTATCTGCCAGCACGATTCAAAAACTAAGAATCTAGAGTTTTTAAATTCACACAAACTTACTGAAATTCTGTAACATGATAGTTATACATATATGTTAGATCTCCTTAGATCTTACAATTTCTACCAGAACAACTAAAATAAAGTATTTTTTACTTTAATAAAAAACTTTTGCTTGATTGATGTTTCGAACCTAATTCAAAAAACATTGAAAATTATAATCATATTGGTTAGATTGGAATTGATATGCGAAACGAATTGGTGGAATGAATCATAACACCTGTCATGAAACTTCTTTAAGTTCTTCGAAATTTAAAAGAGAAGGAGAAAAAAAATATAAAACCTAATTATTCCACTGTTACACTAATTAATACTTAATGACATCCTATAATAAAATCCATAATTGTTAAAATTATATCCTATTAATATAAAAGTATATATTTTGATTAATATGTTATATATTATATTTAAATTAATTGTGTCTTTTTGTAAAGCATATAATTGGTATATTATTGGAATATGTTTATAACAAGAAGCTATTTTTCAAATGTGTGTTTATAAACATTATAGGGTAACATTATGAGTATACGGACAAAAATCTAGTACTGAAACAAATAGTTGCAATTTGTAATTTCAACAGATTTCATAATTCAGACCGACAAATATATTTATTGAATTAATTAAAACAAAATCTTGTTTTTCAATTAAATAAATTTCCAAATAGACGTGCATAACTACTTGAAATTTATTGTAACTCTTAATATGAGAGTTTACATCCCTACACATTCTCAAATATAATTATCAAATTTACTTTAAAACTTGTTAAACAAATGTGAACGTATGTGCGCGCCTATACATAAAACAACCTATACAAACAGTATTATATTAAATGGTATAGGGATGGGATATTAGAAAAACATTATACTAATAATATATATAAGACATAAACACTGGTGAAACAGTGCCACTTACAATCCTCATTAAATATCATTTAATTTTAACAAATTTTTGAAAAACACACACAGTTGTTCGCAACATTACAAAAACAAAAAACAAATGAGAAGCATTTGTTGGATAAAAAATTACTTTTATTTATGAAAATGTTTCTTTAATTGTATCACGAATTCTCTTAATTAACTGGATATAAAATACAAGTTATCATGTTTTAACTGTTATCTTCTGTTTAAATTTCGCTAATTTTAATCGACACAAGATTAAGAGAACAAAAAAATAAAAATGAAAATGACTTCATTTGTATATTGTGGAAAACCTTTTGAATTTATGTTAAATTTATTACATTAATTAAAAAATTAACATTTACTTTTATAGGTTTCAATTTAGATATTTTTTTTTCTGATTTTTAAAATACGCATTGAATTGTTTTTGCAATATGTTGGAAGATCTTTTAATTAAGTCTTAGGTCTATGTATTTCGTTTTTAAAATTCATTATTAATCCATTGCTTTAATAACGTGTAAATGTAATTGTAGTTAAAAATCGTTTGTAAACGTTAGTACAAATAAGTTTGTAAAGGCTTAAGATGAATACTGTAAAATGGTATTAGCATCGTTAAGGCTCTGTGCCTACCTTAAAATACCAGAGATTCTTTTAAGAAAGGAATCGAAAAATTTATTTAAAATATTTAGGAATTTCATTAAGTAGGTCCCCTTAAAATTTTTTTTGTATTAAAATTTAATTTGAACAGATTACTGAGTCTGGTTTTTTATTACATTGTACCGCAATTAAAGAAATCAACTTTTTAAATTTTATATTACCAGAGATTATTTTATGTTATCCGCAGATTAAAGGAATTGAAACTACAGTTATATTAATATTTTGTGTCTTGACGGCGAAGTTCCCGCTTGTTTATACCAAAGGGTATACTAAATTTGCCATTACGTTTATAACGCAGAGAAGAATACAGACTCAAGGGTATGGATCGGATCAGAATCACAAAATAAATCGATTTAACTGTGTATGTCGGTCCCTCCGCACGATAACTCAAAAACGCTATCCATCATCGCTATTGAAATCCAGCCATTTTAGTTCACGAGTACCTGCCATACAACTTCGTTTTTTATATGAGCATTGATCTACCCCTAAAGAAGCTGGGTGTCTGAAATTTTGCAAAAATAGTTTAGTATAATGGCCAAAGTTACTGCATAATTTGGGTGGTCTACTGCAGAGGGTTCGAGTAGCTGCCATACAACTCCTTCTTTTATATGAGCATTACACTACACCTAATAAAGCTGTATATTTGAAATTTTGCCAAAAGTAATTAACCGGATGATATAATGTTCATATTACGGTCATACGGGTATCCCAGAGTTGACATATTCTACTCTACTATACTCTTCCTCGTTTTAAGTTAAAATTATCTTGTGAAAAATTCGCTCTATATATGACTACATTAATGTACCGAAAATTCAAAGGCATTATTAAGGTATACGTAAGTATGTAATATCACAAGTTGTACCTAGCAACTTAATTTATTTATTGTAAGAATAAATTGAAATAATTTCGTGGATTTTCTTTTTATTTAAAAAACATAAAAAAAAAGAAAAAATTAAAAAATAATTGTTGTACAGACAATAAAATTAAATATAAAGACTACTTTTATAAGAGTGTACATGTGTGTTATGTGTACACATTTTTATTTGAATATTAAAGAAGAAATGTGTTTTTTTGTTGTGATTCCTCCCACATATAAATTAATATTTTTGAATGAATTATACATCTATATAATAATTTAAATGTTTATATACATTTTAGTATTTTGTTTACAAAGCCAAAAAATTAAACATTAAATCATAATACGTATAATAATTTATATTTATGTATATATATATATATATATATAATTGTTGAAGGTAATTTTATTGACATTTGAACATAAATGATGAGGTTAAAGTCTTTGATATGAAAATTTGATAGCAACAAATTGTTATACTAACAAAATAAATTAAATATTAATAAAATAATATATTAGATTTAATATTAGTTTTTTTTTACACGAGTGATTGTTAAAAAAAATTCTGTAGATCCAGGTTTATCATCGTTGAAAATGAAAGATGAAAATCTTCTACAGGTTAAAAAAAGCAAAACTTTATTAATACTTTTCACTAATTATCTAAGATAGTTTGTTTTATATTTAACGGTTATATCCATGTGAAAAAAAAAGAATTCCATGTGTTGTATTCCGTATCATTATATGGAAATTATATACATACAATAAAAAATTAGTAAAAGAAAAGTTCAATTACACCTACCTTAAAGAGAAGCATATAGGCTTTGCAAAGTAAAAGTGTATAAATCTAATAAAAATATAATCTAAAAATATTTAAATTTTGTAATACCCTACAACAAAATAGGGTTATACTTGCATTAACTTTAGTATTGTGTTTGTAAACACCAAATAGAAGCACGTTATATATGGACTCATCATAATATAATATTCGTTATTCACGTCACCTGAAACACTTGATAATTCAAATTATAATGATGATTAATGAAAAAAGCGGAGTTCCAGAGCTAATGCTAAAGCAAAATAGCACTTCTTGAAAATTTGGTACACAAGTAATATATCTTCTTTACGTATGAGCATTTTGAAATTAATCTTTCGAAAGATACCATATGCGCCTCTCAAGCCCTTATAAGTATACCTTCGAAATTAATCAAGAGAGAACTTGAAATTTTGTACAAGGTGTTGTATCGAGCTGATGCAAGGAAACGTGGCTCAATAATGGAAGAGCCTTTAAGTTTGACACTTGAGGTTTTAGTCATAATTCTCTGATCTTTAAGATTAATTGACTTAGCGGTTCGTGTAATACGTCGTAATACGCTTCATAACGTTAAATATATGATTTTGATAATTGCTATCAGAACATTCCATTAAAATAAATAACGCAACAAGATTAAATACATTTACTTACTGATATTGAATTTAATTTAAATTTTTTGAGGTGTGGGGTATTTGTTATATACGATCGCATCAGTACCTAAGTCAAAATATTTATATTGCAGGGAAATTTCTTTGGAAGAGTTGTTTGTGCATATTAAATGAAATTCTGTTACTATGAATAACGGTTGAATTGTTTTCCATATTATAATTTTAAATATTCTTCATCCACATACCCATTTCCCAAGAATAATTATTAAAAAACAAAATGAAAAAAAGTAATAAACATAGACTTGAATGCATAGCAGTGTTTTTTAATTGTCCACGGAATGCTAATGACTACTTAAGAGTTTTGAATGACTTATATATACAATCACGGTAAATAACAATTATGAAATATCTTGTAAACTAGTCTTTTGTTTTTCTGTTTTATTTTTTCTTTTGTTGACCTCACTCACTTACTCATTCACTCAACTCAATCACTCACTTATACCTTTATTTGAAAATTTTTTTTTTTTTGTTTTTTTAATATTAAATTTTAACATTCACTTTATGAATGTTCTGTTTTATTAATTTGAAATTTTCTCTGTATTGGTTTCTTTTCATCAAAACTATGAACAAAGGCATTACAAAAGTTCTCAATTAAAAAGGTTAGGTAATTCAAAAATCTTTTATTTAATCATAACTGTTGTCAATGTTTAAAACTGCAACTGGTTCTAAGTATATAAAAGAGAATTTAAGAAATTTCACATATTGATCTAATTTTTTATTACCGCGTGACTATAGGTCTATATATAAGAAATTAAATTGTCACTGTATTTTTGTGCATAGGATAAATCTGTATTTCCAATACGTTAACCCATATTATATTTTTATACTGCTTATTATTGCTATACTAGTATTTTATATCTTAAGTTGTAGGATTGAGGGGGTAAATCGAAAACTAAATCGATCTTGCTATGTATGCCCGTTCGTCCATCTGCACGATAACTCAAAAAATAGAGAAGCTAGGTGGTACCTTTCGAAAGATTTATTTCAAAATGCAAATTTCCGTTTGCTCTTGGCAGTTTTCGAGAAGTGCCAATTTGCATTATCATCGAACTTATAGTTCGAACTGTGAAATTCCGCTCTTCTCTAGATTTAATTAATCTTCATTATAATGTGAAATACTAAGTTTTTGAGGTGATGTGGATAACGAATATTAATATATAACGGGCTTCTTTTTGATGTTTACAAACACTACATCAACACCAAAGTTTATTTGATTCTGAAATTTTCATAAATTAGTTTTTATGCAATAGCCGTCGGATTATATAATGTATATATAACGGTCTTACGGGTATCCCAGGGTTGAGAGGGTCCACTCTACTAAACTTTTCCTCGTTTTTGCTTTATTTCTGAATGAATTTTTTTTAATTTGTTAAATTTTTTTCGAATTAAGTAACTGATTTTCAAAATAGATAAAGCTCAATGTAGGACGTTCTTAATAATATATGAGTTTATAATTTCGAAATTCAACTTCAGTAACAAGTTTAGTTAATCAGATAAATAAAAACAGACATTGACTATTAGACGTTATAAAGATAAATCCAGTTAAATGAAGGCATTCGAAAACTAAGAAAAATAGGCATCAAAATAGAAAGTCCTGGAGCTTTTTTTGCAAGATCCATAGATGCATGATCTCCGATAGCTTAAAGGTGCCTTAAAACACTTAATAAGTAAATAATCAAAGTCAAGATCGGGAATTTTCCAAGTACTCAATACGCCAAGTCATTCCCATAGGGCTTGGTTTATTCTTACTAAATATTGCCTTTGTTTTAA
Organism: Dolichopus griseipennis; assembly: GCA_963082915.1. Classification (NCBI taxonomy): domain Eukaryota; kingdom Metazoa; phylum Arthropoda; class Insecta; order Diptera; family Dolichopodidae; genus Dolichopus; species Dolichopus griseipennis. The sequence goes on from OY720441.1 coordinate 1,396,482, forward strand.
TTAATAACTTGAAAAAATTCAATTATCTGTCCCGTTAGAATATATCACAATACTATTATTGTTGCACAAATTTCTATTCATATAATTACATATAAGTACTTACATATATACATACAAATCATATCAAAAACCTGACCGAATTTTAGTGTGAGAATTCTTTTTAATTTAATTTGATAAATTGTGTTTCATTTAAAATGTGGCTAAAATATTTTTTCCAAAAAAAAAGTTATTACATCATCTATCAATGTTTTTGTAAAATGTTTATATTAGAGTTGTGTTTTTTTCCTTAATAAACTAATAATTTATTTTAAATTTCATTACAAAAAAAAAACAAGCATTATAAAAAATTATAAAATGGAAACAATTCAAGTTGAATCAATTATTTATTATACCTCCAATAAAATTCATTCCAGAGTCAATTAAAATTACTAAAAATAAAAAAAGAAAACTCCTGAAAATAAATGGCAACAATCAACTTTTATCCATTAAATATATGTATATGTATACTCGTAAATAGCGTTGCACGATCTCTTCTTACAATAGTACATATATACATACATAGATTCATTTGAATTGTTGTTGGTTCGTTATGGCGTAAGAAGAAATAAAAGATTAAAAATACTAAATAAATCTCAAAGTTCTATTTGTTCCGGTTTCACAACTTTTTTATATATATATAAAAAAATTTTTAAAGTTTACATATATTTTGTATATATATACATATATATTTGTTTGAAACAAAATGGTTTACAACTGACTTTATAGGTCGATAAATGCACTTTTGTTTGGTATCGTTTTTGATATAATATACGAGTTTTTTTTGGCGATTTTCTTTCGTTTCATCATTTTTTTTTTGTGTTGCAATAAAAATGAAAATTTAAAAATGTTTTTCCATTTTATTTCAGAATTTTTTGTAATTTTTTATTTTATTTTCCGATGAAATTTATTTTGAAAATATTTTTTTATAATCAAAACAACGAGGCTAATAGCAATCAATGTGGCGTATATTCTCATAAAAATTAGTTCATTTTAAAAATCTTATATATTTTTTATGTTTAATATCTACATATAACCGCATATATTATACAATATAATATTAAAATATCTACCAGATTGAATATAATCCATGGAACTGATTTAAAAAATTGTTTAAAATTTATAAAGAAAATTAATAATAATAAATTAAAATTTTGTTATTTTTTTATTATTACTTTTTGCATTGAATTATAAAACAATGTTGTACAATGTATTGAAATTGAGTGATTTAAAGTAGGGAAGAACCTTCGACTATTATATACATATAAATAGAATATAGAATATAAAATTGTACGCTATGTTTTATCAAAAAAATTAAATATTTTTAAAAATAATCAATGATTCCTAAATTATTCTATTCAAAAAATTACTAAAAAGTATAGAATGACACTCAGTTTTCGTTCGTTTTAACAACTTTTCAATTTTAAAGGTACTAAAAGATGAAAATCGATTTACATAATGGGGCCACTCTAAAGGAAGGCTGACTTATCAATTTCAATAGACTTTGGAACAAAAGCCCTACCCTAGAACAAAAGTTCAAAAACAAAATATGTTAATGTTTAACGAATTATAACATAAAACGAAGTTAAAGTAAACTAATTTTAGTTAACAAATCATAAATTCGATATATTTAAACCCGTGCATACAAATAAGGCCACGGGTATATTAAAATTGCTCCTCCGTTTATAAAGCATCGATCTAGACCATCGGATCAGCATCGAAAAATTAATCGATCTAGCTATGTGCGTATGCCCGTCCCAACGTCCGTTTGTCAGCACGATAGCTCAAAAACTATAAGGGCTAGAGTTTTCAAATTCACACAAAATAATTTTCAGGCAATTTATAGGTTCCCTATTGTTTTTGGCTAAAATCGAACCAAGGCTTCGGGTAGCTACCGTATAACTTGTTTGCACCAATATGAATTTCCTCAAAACTAATTATACTTGGAAGATGAAAATTACACACAGTGAGTTAAATAATAGAAGTTTTCACCTATGTGAAGTTTCAAAATGTTACGGCTTTATTTTCAGGGAGCTGCCATACAAATATGCCAATTCGATAACTGTGAATCTAATGAAGCTAGGAGGTTAAAATTAGAACTGGGCAAGTTTTTTTCTAGGGAAATTCAGTGGAATTTTTTTTAAAGATAAATTAAAAAAAATTTTTATATTTTTTTTGTAAGAATTACGCGTACAACATTTTTTTTCAATTTGAATATACTTTTATTTTTGTAATCTTTGTATATATAAGTATGTATATATAATCGAAAGGAAGAACATATTATTTTCTATATGTTATATATTCTATCTATATATATTTAACATAAATATAATATATAAGTATACTTAGTTTTCAATTTCAAACATATATATTATAATTATATGGATATGTGTATTTAAATGTACATTTATTTATTCTTATATTTAAGTAAAAAACAATTAATATCGCTTAAAATTTGTGTTATCAAATTTCGTCCAAAAACATACATATATACACATAAATGCAATGAATATTTCAATATTTTACAATATTTTGTCAATAATTTAAGAGGAGAATCAATATCATGTTGCATTGGAAAATATCATATCTATAGTTACATACATTTTAAAATAAAAATATTTTGTTCTAATCCAAAAATTAATAATGGCTGTATGAGAAAAATCCCCACGAAAAAAAGTCCATAAAACAAAAATGACTAAAAGTTCTTTTGATTTCCTTGATAGTATTTTAATTTTTTTATAAATGTCCTTAAAATAAAGGATTTCATACAAATATTTGGGGACTTTTTTCATACAGCCGGTAATAATGTATTAATTTAAAAAAACAATCTTGCTTATAAGATTCGTTTATAGAGTGTTATTGTTGTACAGCCGATCGTCTTCCAAATTCTTGAATTCACTGCTTAGCAGTATTGATGAACTTAAAATTAAAGCGGATAAAAGCTTTGGTAATGTTTTTAGGAAAATGGGTTAAATGCGGAAGTTCAACTCCAATCCGATCTCGCTTGGCATTAGTTTGAAAATGATGCATAAATTCTGATAATTAACCACTTAAAAGTTTTATTTTGTAATGGTTTGTGCTAACACTTAACATGACGTTAGCTCGTTAAACGTTAGCGCTAATTATCCTTAATTTATAAAAGCATGCAAAAATATCTTAAATATAACCTAGAATTAACGACAGTTCGGAAAAAAGCAGCACTTTTATAGCCATAATATATTTTGTGGTATTTTTGTAATTTTCTAATAATTTTCTGTCATTTTAGAAAACCATTAACTAAAAGTTAACCACTTTATGAAAATGGTTTGACAATGGTTTAATAAATCCAAAATTTTGTAATTTTTTGGTTTCGAAATGTGAAATTGAAATTCGAAAAATTTGCAAAAAAACAGATAAAAATTTTCATAAAGAATTAAAAATTCAAGGGAATAAACAAATTCGTTTTTTAAAATTTAATTTTATTTCCGCCTTTTGAATCAATCGTTCTATTTTCGCGATTTTCTAAAATATTCCAAAAAAAAAAAAACAACAAAAAAAAACAAAAAACCTGGAAAATGTTTTTTTTTTATTTAATTTTTTTTGGACAATTGAAACTGAATTTCAGTCAGCCTTAAATCTGTATTTAAAATCAAATCGACTAAGTCCCGATGTACATTTACATACTCTAATATTCAAATGAACATCACGAATTTTTTTTTTGGTTTTTTTATTGTAAAAATTTGTATTTAAAGTTGTTTATTGATGTAAGTATATATGTATATATCTTATATATATGCAAATATATAGACTGATAATGGCAAAAATTAAATAAAGAAACGTCGAAATCGAAATACTAAACGGCAGTATAATTTTTATTGACTTGTTTTTTTTATTTTATTTTGTTCCTGAAGCAATGTTGAGAAAAGCTATTAAAGCTGTACCATGCAGTAAAATTGAGTAATGGTTTAACATGTGAACACTTATGCATATGTATGCACATATACAAATATATATATGCATCATACATCATATACATATATGTATAAGAAGAAAATGAAAAATAAAATTTCGTGTGATATATGAGATTGAGAGAAGAAAGTTCTTAAGGATTATGTAGGATTGTAAATATGTAGTACCTAACAAATTTTCTACTGTGGTAGCAAATAGCAACCAATAAAATAAGATATTTATGTTTCTCGTATTTTTCATTTGTTTTTTTTTTTTGATTGTTTCTAGCCTTATCTGTTGTTTTTCAAAACTTTGAATATTATTTTTAGCGAATTTCCAATAAACTCAATAATAATAATAATAATATAAAACCATACAACTCTCCAAAAAAAAAAAAAAAGAAAATCGTTTTTCCTTATTGACATCATCCATTTTGAATGTGCGGAAAAAACTCTGATTGACTGTGATAGATGCTTCATTATATATGTATACATGTATACACCAAAATTTATCCATATGAATTTGTATATATGTATGTACAAGTATGTTGAAATCATATTTCAAATATTAATTGTATAAAATATTTAAGTATATTTACAATAGATATATCGTTTTGGTGAATTTTTAGCGCCATTTGATAACATTTACGATACTTGAAGGTTATACCGTTATGGTATTGTATTTTTTTTGCCAAAATTTGACTTAGAAATGAAGAAAAATGTTTAAATAATATCAGAAGGCCATTTATATGTTCATGGTTTTTATTCTCTTTAAATTGGTTAAAAAAAAAAAACGAAACGAAAAAGTAACGGGAATAATATGTAGAAAATAAATTTTGGAACAGTAATAAATATTGCGGTGATTGACGAATAGATATATGTATATGTGTATGTGTATATGTGAATTGTGAATTGTGAATGAATGCAAAGTCATGAATCTTATTCATCATTCAACAATATTGCTTGTTACAAATTTCATTTAAGCTATTAAGATTTTTTTGGAATGAGAAAAGTTAATAGGTGGAATAAAAATGAAATAAATGAGAGATTGAATAAAGACTGAAAAATTATTAAAATTGTTTTATTTCATTTTTATATTCTCTAGCAATTTTCGATTTACCAATCGAATAAAAAAAGAAAAATGTTATTATATACTTATCATCATTTTTTAAAGCTTTAATAATATACATTGATGTATGTACATATATTTTATGTAAAGTACTTTATTTATTAGCTTCTGAAAATTTAGTTACATATTATAAGTATTAGGGTATAATAAAATTCTAAGTTTAAATTAAATCATTTTGTTGCATACAACTTTTATACAATTATAGGTATTCACTAATATTTGCTTTATCTAATAAAATATAATTTTTAATTTAATTATATACACTTATAGCAAATTTTAGTTTATTTGTATGTGTTTTGTTATGGATACATTTTTTAAATTTTAGTTATTAACCTAATTGCAATTTTTTTGCAATTTATATTAAAGAAATAAAGATAAGCTTAAAAAATCAAAAATTATTATAAATATAGTAATAATTTTCTTTTAGTTATTGTTCAAACTTATTTATTTAATGATTAGTTCATAATAAATTTTGTATTTATTACAAATTTTAATTATTTATGACTTTAAAAATAAAATAAAATAAATTGAGAACTGCAAATATTGAAAATTGATTTAACTTGGAATTTAGGAACTAAATTGAGAAATAAATTAAGGTCAAAAAAATGAACTTTTATTAATTTATTACTTTTATTATTATTTGGTAGAATGAATCATGAAATAAACGTAGATATTTATAATGTTTTTGTACTTTTATAAATGTACATAGTTGCATTAGTAATGGAAAATGGAAAATTTATTTATAAACTCTTTGAACTTAGTTCTAACGGTATATCAATTTTGCTCTAAAGTTTGAGACGCTGTAAAGGAAATGAGGTAGACTGAAGTGTATACGGATCGATTAAGATTTAGCTATGTGCTGCAAAATAACTGTAAATCTAAGTAGAACTTAATTATATTACTATATAATTATATTTTTTTTAACTATATCATGTATGTCTATTTTATTTTTATTTTTATTACTGAACTATTTATTATCAAAGCATTTAAAAAAAACTCTTGATGGTTAAATTTCGGCAATGGAATAAATTGAGGGAACTAAACTCATCCTACCAAAAATGGTAGGTTTATTAAGCCCTTATGCGCAACTAAATAAGGTAAACTGCTCTTACTTCATATATTGAACTTATTCATTCTAAATTCTACATCCATCCGTTAATAAAAATATTTTCCTTTTTGTCATTCCTTTTTCATTGTACTGCGAAACCCGTTCAGAGGTTTTCTAAGGTGTATGCTATTGTGTCCCTGGGTTTAATGAAACTTTAAACACTACTGGGAGGCAATGGTTTCCTATGTTCTTTTTTGGTGTGAACTGTGTTTGCATTCGGATCGACAGTTTTTACATTATACTAAAAACGATAAATTAAAATAAATTTTATGCTTTTTAGTATGCTTGAATAGAGGTATGGATGAAAAATTTTACATTGTTGTAATTAAAAATAAATCAAATCCTTTTGTTAACATACGTTATATTCGTTTAATATTATTTTTATATTTTCAATGTTGATATTTAAATTTCAATTGTTGGTTTTAACTGAAATACGAGTGGTTGTTAAATCAGTTCGAAAATTAGAAAACAAGTTTGAACTTTTAACTTTAATCTAGGTCTCCTAAAGTTTCTTTATCTTATCACCCAAACCTTAAATTTAAGAGGAAATGTGAACTAGAGAAATTTGGATCAGATGAAATTTGAGGACATAGTTGTAAAATTGTAAATGACTCAAGGATGGTTAGTTAAATTAAATCAGGTCAAAAAATTAGGTAAAAAGGAATGTATTTTTTTTTTATATGATTTGAGCTTCATTTTTTGAATTAAGCTTAGCCCTCTAACTAATTAACTAACTTGATTAAGTCTTTCACTATTTTAATTTCCAAAGAACTATGGCTTTTAAGTTTAGGGTCTGCAACTTTTAACTCAAGAAATATATATATTTATTTTATAACTATCCCCTTAGAACATACAATTTGATAAGGAAGTAAATCGTGCTACTCTTCGATGCAATACTATTAATTTATAAATTATTTATTTTATTATATTATGTATACATATACCTTACTACATTTACCTTATACATAGAATATTTGGTGACCAAAACTTTTTAACAAAATTAAAAAATTCTTGGAGAATATTTTATGATACAAAAAATTTAATAAAAAGTACAACAAGTAATTAAATAATTTGCGCTTAGCTAATCCTTTTAATCCTTTTTTATTTTGGAGCAATAAAAAGAATAATTAACAAGATTTTATTGTGTACTTGGTACTCTTTTGATTATCATATTCATTTATATGAGTATTTGTGTATAAAAATAAAGTTTTAAGCTAAGCCATGAAATAATAATTAAAAAAAAAAATTTCATTCAATAAATATTTCACTTATTGTTAAATCTTTTTAAACCACAACAACTTTAGGTTGTTTTTTAGTCGTCCTTTACTCAAAGAGAAAAATGCGCACAACTAATATAACTCAATTACACGAAATTCCACTTATTATCTAATTTCCACCATCAAGGGGATTTTCAGGACCTTATAAATGGTTCTTTGTGTTTTTTCATTACATTCAAACGTTTATTCATTTTTTATATTTATTTTGCAAGCTTATGCACACGTTCTCATTTTGTTTATACACTTTGTATCTAAATATTCACATATAAAACAACGCTTAAAATTGAATAATTTATGCAAATTAATTTACATCATATTATTATGACTATCAAGTCCTTTTTTTTTATTTTTATTCCTGGTTTTCTACAAAAATATTCAGTTTTTTTTTTTTTAATAAAAGGCCTGGAAATTTTTGTGTATGTGTGTGTATTGTTCTTAATTTGTTTTTTTTTTTGTTTTTATTTTTATTTTAGCTGGTAGCTGAACTGCTTCAATGAAAAAAACAAATACTCCCTGGGCGTATATAACATAATGAAAACAAGTAAAAATAATTTTGTCATTTATCCTTTGGCTGTTTATCTAATTTCCTCTCAGTAACCTATCTACCTACAATTTGTTGTTCATAATTTTTGTATTTTTGTATAAACTGAGGAAAAGTGCTTTTGTTCTCCAGTTATGAATATGATTACTCTGATGGTAGCACAAAACACAGAATTATTTTTTCTTTCATTGTTTTTTTTTTATGAAATAAACAAAAAAACAACAACAATAAAAAAAAGAACAATGCCTTTTAATAGAAAGAGTATAATGAATATGGGTAAAAGCTAACGCGTCCTTGATGTATTTGGAAACCTGTACCATTTTATGTTTTAATTTTATTTTATTTTTTTTTTATTATGTTTTTATTTTTTGTTTTTGTTTTATGTGTACGCTGCGTGTCTTCCATGCGAGAAATTAGAAAATTAGCCAATGAGAACCAATAAGTCATCCCGAATATTTAGTATAAGCGGCAACTTTTTATATATACTTATATATATATATATATTACAATGAAATTATTCCAGCGATAAATGAAGTCATTTGATTTTTAGCAAGGGGTGATAATGATTCCATGGGAAACAAATTTTTCGTAAAATGCTCTTGTAATTCCTGTGATTTATTTGTAAAAATTTTCACTTATTTGTGTCTACTCTTTTTTGTTTTAATAAAATTTTCATTTCAAATTTAAGGTGTGAATTATAAAACCACAAAATTATATTAAAAGGCGAAATGATGACATTAATCAAAAGCAGAGAAATGCTGTTTTTTTTTTCTACTTGATAATTATTATTCTAATAAACAAAAAGAGCTGTACATGAAAATTGGCACCATTAAAAAAAGTTTTATTTGCATAAATAAACATAGATTTGTTGTTGTTGTTTTTGTTGGTTTGCTTTATGGTAATTCATTTAGGCTTGAGATTTTTTTTTAATTTTTTAATTTTTATTTTTTTAGAATTTTTTTTATTTAATTTAATATTTGACATTGATAGAAGAGAATTCATAGCTATAGTGTGTTAAATAGTAGATATTAGAAAAAGTCAGAATTCTCTTTTTACTGTGGAATTACTCAACTAGCGTTATAGTTTTTGATTTATCTAATGATCGTTTAATTATTTAAAACAGTATTTGTCTTAAAAGACTGTGTTCTTAATTAATTTTGAATTCATTGAGATAAATATTCTAAAACTTTGTTTTAGGTGGGGTGAAATAAAGTCAACTAAACACTATTACGAAAAACAATGAACCGATTAAATCAGAGCCGAATTAACCAGTCTGAAAGATTGTCTAGAAATAATGTTGTATGCTAAAAAAAATAAGTAAAGCCGAATTCGCCAGTATATTTTATTTCAAAAAAAATGGTTTAAAAAATAACTTATTTTGAATCCAACAAGTAGTCTTATATCCTTCCTTATTACAAATCCCGTATAAATAATCTGGAAAAAAGGGATACCCTGATTTTGAACCCAACTCTGAAAAACCAGAATTTCTGGAAAACTTTCAGAATATTAATAAACTTGGAAGGGATTTTGTAGTTGATATATTAACACATGCTATTATATGCAATATTTTTAGTATATATAAGAATAGAGTTCAAAATCAGAAGTTAAATAATTAGCTTGACAGAGTTTTTAGGATTTGGTTAAGCTTAATATTTAATTTCTTTATTATTTAAATATTTATTTCAAAAGAATTAGTAGAAGGATTTTCTGATTGTTTGCACAGTCAAAGTTCCAATAATTTGTTCATTGAGAGTTTTTGGGTGGTAGTCTCACACTATTTTCAATGGTTTTTAACCTTTAATTTGTGTATGAAAAAACTAAATAAGGTGATTTGAGATGGTTTTAAAATCATTGTATTACCATTTTCTGGAATAGTTTTATATTTTTAATACACAAGATTATGAATTTAGTATATGAAAAATATTGCGATTAAGGTTTATTCAGTTTTTTGGATTCGATTGACTTTTTTTTCATAATAAAACCTTTTCGACTTTTTTTTTTTAATTTTATTTTTTGAACATTTTTTTCGGATATAAAATGGAATTGTTAATTTGTCTGTATTTCCACTGTTTTTTTTTTAATAAAGTCGAATCATCTTTATTTCCTTCGGCTTTATTTTATCTCCCCATATTTATATCAAATTCCATTAATTTTAATTCTCTTTGTTTGTATGACTCTACAATTGATTTTAATCACTGCAGTCCTTTAAGAAATAGAAATTCTATATTTCTTAATTTCTTATTCCAACAAAATACAGAATTCAGTTTCTTAAATACTTATATAATTTTATAGATAAATTTTAATTAGTTATGAATTATGATTCAGTTAAGTAACAAATTGATTAAAAGTCAAAGTTTAAACCGATGTGATCACAATACATATTATATGTATATATGTATTTTGTAAGTATTTATATTTATTTTTTATACAACTACCTGCAGTATACAGTTTTTATACTGATTAAATTAAATATAATTTAAGCACTAGTAACTATCATATACATAATAGTAGATAATCATCCACTTTTATGTTCCAGCCGAAGCATAAAACGTATGTAAGAAAAGCTGTATAGGAAAATTTTTGGAAAATATTGTTTTCTTATCACTATATATATATATACATATATATAGAAGAAAAACGGTTTTTTGTAAATTGTTTATTTTGTATCATTTGTATTCCAGACATCAACAAGGAAAATAAAATATTTTTCAATATACACACATATATATATATACATTTCAATATATTACATATATAAAAGAAATCCATATAATATAAGTAAATATTTATTTTCAAATTTATTTAATAATAAATTTTGCTAATAGGCATTGAATTTTTAATGTTAATTTAATATTAACAACCAAAATGAAATAAAAAAATAAACAATCTATAAACCCTATAAAAATACTAAAGAGTAAATATTCAGTCTAAATGTTTTATTTTTTTTGGTTTGAAAAATAAAAAAATAAAAAAAAAATTTAAAAGTCCATAAATTTTTTTCTTTATCACATTGAATATGTTGTCCATATATCCAATAACCATACGTTACTTGTCTACTAGAAGTTGAATCTCATAAAACTTTAATGATTTTACCTAAAAGTCAAATTGCTTAAAAATAGTTTAAATGACCATTTTCATTTTTTTTTTCACAAAAGTGAATATATTGTTGATATATATATATATATATAATATATATATATATATATATTTTTTGTTTTTCTTTCACTATATATGGTATATTACTACTTATTTTTCAGTGTGTTCATTCATCCTGCAAAGTGACCATAAGCTTAGACGCTTATCCTCAATAATCCTTTTAGTAAACCATATAACAGCACAAGCAATAAAAAAATATATTTTTTTTTATTTTCTTATTTTTTTTTTTTCATATTATATACATATTATTATCCTTTGAATATAATATCTGAAGAATAACTCTGAATATATAAATATATGTAAAATAAATATAATAAAATAAAATAAAAAAAAAAAAAACGAATTTTACAAGTTTAAATGGAAAACAAAATAAAACTATTTTCTTATTTTCATGCTTTCTGAATCGAAATTTGCTTAAAATGATTTTTTTTTATATATATATATTACATATATATATTTTTTTTTAAAAAAAAATAGACTTGATACAATAAATGAAAAGAGAAAGAGAATAAAAAATGAAAAAAAAAACAAAAAAAAACATGAATAAGAAAATGCGAAAATCCATCTTGAGTATTTATAGATTATTATTATCCCTTTTACGGTTTCGACATGCCATATCCTCATTTGTATTGACATTTTATGTGAATATAAAACATAATATCTTTCAAACATGATGGTAAAGATGCGTCTTTACGAAAAAAAACAGCATATCCTTATTCTATAAAAAAAAAAGGATCGGAAGTTACTTTGGACTTTACATATGAATATAAAAATATACATATATATAGGTATACATATTTGTAAAATTACAGTATTTGAAATGAATGAAAATAACATTTAGATGAATATCTTCTTCGAACGAATTTTCCCAGAAACCAAATTTTTTTTTTTTATTTTTTTATACTTGTGAAAAAAATCATAATTTTCAGAGTTGGAAATCCATTATGAATTGATATTGACTCTATGGTAAAAAATATATACATAAAGTTTTTTTTTGTTATTTTGTTTTTTTTATTTTTACTTTCCTATTTTAATTTAATTTTAATAGTAGGGTATATATATATATGCATTTAATGTATTTTCCAAATTAACAGTTACTCTATACTAAAGTTATAAAAATGAAACTAATAAAAAAAACTAAAAACAAAAAAACTGAACTAAAAAGTTAGCCTTAACTAGATATTCTAAGGATTATCACAGCACTTACCATTTTATTTATTTATTTAATTTTTTTTTTTTTTAATACGAGTATGTATATATATATATGTATATATATATATATATTTTGTTTTTTTGATTCTAGGTTTGTTGTAATAAATTTTCCAGAGTTTGTTTTTTTCTGAACAAGGACGAAAAAAACAAAAAAAACCCCCAGACTATCTATCGTATATAAAAGAAAAGTTTATTACTTTATCCATAGAACAAAATGCCATACAAAAACATGTAAAATATATATACAAAAAAAAAAACGAACTCATAAATTGACAGAATAAAAAGTTTCTCTTCTGCAGCGTAAAAAAAAAGCCATTAATGGATAATGAAGTAAGCGTTAATTTAAGGTAAAACCATTTTTGCTTTTTTTTTTGTATGTACCTTTAAACATAAAAATCGTTGATGGCGGCACAAACAAAATTTTTAGTTTTTCAATTTTGTTTGTAATTTGTGTTGTATACACATATACATACATATTAGTATTATATTTTTAAAATAGGTATATCTATTAATTATTGTAAGTTAAAAGTTTGTCAGACTGTCTTTAATTATAGAATTTTATCAATTTGTATGTGTACACATATATTTGACTTTCTTCAATTCGTCCTTCTAACTTTTTTTTTGACGCATTCAGTTGATAAGGTTTGTTTAAACATCATTACTTTTAATGCAGTAATTTAATTAAATTGACCTTTGTCGGGTTTACATTCATTAAAAAGTCTAAAATAGTATACGCTATTTAGGTGACGATACAAATATTTTAATATTATTCTACTTTTATGTTTTTAATTTAAATATATAACAACAATATTTACTAATTATTATTTTGGATTAACTAGAGAGAGAGATAGAAAGAGAGAGTGTGAGAGTGAAAAAAAAAATCCTAATTAAGATTTGAACTTATAATGATAATATATATACTTCGTATTATGTATAATAATTCATTAAATTAGTACAAGAAAATAACAGAATAAAAAAAAAATTAAAACTAATCGAGTGTTGGAATTTTCTTTTTTTTTTTTTTGATTTTATATGTATGTGTTGTATAAATTTTATTTTAAATAGAAAATAGTTTTATTGTGTATCTTTAATATTGAAATTTTTTTCAAAATTTTATTGGGTTTACATCTTTGATAAGTATTTGGATTTTTCTAAAAGCAACAAAATCAACACACACTTGACGGACATTAGGGTTGTTAAAAGCAAGGAATCACTCGCATATAATATTGACTTACTAAGGATTTTATTTTTTGTTTTTTTTTTTTTTTTACATTTTTTTATTCGCATTTGTCAGCATATTTTCATAAATTTGTTAATTTACCCATTTAAGGTCGGTCCAAAAGGAAATTGTTTTTTATTTTATTCCCTTTTTTGTTTTTTTTTTTTGGGACTTGGAGTTTTCTTTTTTTTTTTTTTTTAATATTTTCAAAACAAATCGCACCTTCAAGCACAATTTTTATATATACATATATAAAAAAAAATTCTTATTGATTTCTTGGGTTAATGTGAAGTGGTGTGTAGTTTTTTTTTTTTTCTTAACAATTTTATTTTTTAATATTCAGATATATGTAAATATATATGTATATGTATGTATCATAAACACTTTAATAATAACTGAATATGGATCTTTTATATACATACATAACATACATATATTAGTTTATTTTGAATATTCAAAACTATATTTGGGTCAAGTGATACTGAGACAACACTGTTTTAAGTCAAAGTATTCTATTATAAGTGTTTGTATGTGAAAATAGTGTAGAATAAAATCAAAGTGTGTAGAGTGAAACTTTACAAAGTCATCTAGAAAATCGAAAAATGTTTTTTTTCTGTTTTTTTTTCTTATTTTGTTCTTGTTTTTTTTATTATTTTATTTCTTGTATTACAAATCCTCAAAAGATTGTATCTTGGATTTCTTTTAAAATTTAATTCTCGTGGTGTTGGCAACAAATGTTGCAAATAGTTATCAAACATGTGACTCATTATCATCTTAAAAATATGGAATTAAAAGGAAAGGAGTAAAGAAAGGATAAGGTGTCCAAAGGACAACAGAAAAAAAGGAACGGTATATTGTTGATATAGCAAGTTTTAAAGTAAGTAAATGTTTGGACCTTACATTATATACTTGTATATATAGAAATCGTTTACTATTTTCGATATGTGTATATATATATATTTTTCTAAAAATTTATAAGATTGCTTACATATAGTTATGCGATTGTAAAACAAAAGAAAAACAAAAAAAAAACAAAAATCGTTTAACTATAATAAAAAAAAAAATTGGTAAAAGGATTTAAATAGTTTGCCAAAGTGGTAGTCATCATGAACAAACTGTGTTACTTTTTTAATATGGAAATTTGTTTTATTTTTGTTTTTTTTTTTTTGTTTTTATTAAAAAAATAAAATTTACCAATCTGTGACTAGTTAGGCGATCATTAAATGCCCTATACCCTATACCCATTTGGTAAGAACCATTTTAACAATATTATAATATAAAAGTCTTTAAAAGTCTGGAACATATTAAAATGTTTTAAAAGGATTCAGTTGCATAACTATTTATATATATGTATATATGTATATATATAAATGTTCTTAACTTATATAAATTGAATGATTTTACAATTATTAGATCAGAAAATAATCTGAATCTTTTGTCAAAGGATTATATACATATATATATATATATATGCATATTAAATTTCATTTTGTATTTTTCAGATCACAAACTATTCAAATTTAATATTTTCTCGTTTTTCTTTCAAAAAATAAAAACAATAATAAAAATAAAAAAAAAAATATACAAATTCCTTATAAAGTGTATAGAATATGTGTGGTAAATGACCAACAAGATGGTTGGTTGGTACAACAACTAAAACAAAAACACAAAAAAAAAATAAAAAAGGATGTATATGGAAAAGTCATTAGGTCACATTCAATTAGTAATGTGTTTCGGTTGGTCAAGAATGTTGTATAATCACACACAAAACATTGGTTTTTCTTGTCCCTGACTTTTTTTCCCTTTGTTGTTGTTTTTATTGTTGTTGTTCTGATTTTTTTTTTCTTTGATTTTTCTTTTGTGTATAATTTAGTAATGTTTTCTTCAAAATTTCTTTTCTTACTTTCTCATAGTTCATATATATATATATAAAAATATATTATATAATATTTATATATATATATATATTTGTATAAATACTTGTAGATATGGATATAAAAATCTAGATTTATACATAAACAATTTTTTTTTTATAAATGTATATTAAAAACCGTATCCATAATCTTAATATTTTTGAATAGAAGTGGAAATGGGGAGAGATTTTATTACTTTGTCTCTTTTTTTTTTTTTTTGTTCTGTTATGGTATTATGGGGACTTTTTCATATTAAATTTGTTTGTCTTTTAATAATTTAATCATTTACAAGTTTTGTCCTAAGAAAAAAAATAAAAACAGTAAAAAAATAAAAATAATTTTTCCAGAAAATGACTTTGATGTGGATATAACAACATTGAGGGTGAAACGTTTCATTAAGCTCTACAATTAAGGAATAAAAAAAAAAAAAACAAAAAAAAAAATTAAACCAAAATAAAGTTTAGTCCCAGACACTTAGTGTATACCTTTTACGCCCATAACAGAAAAAAAAAACAACAACAACAAATCAAAATAAAAAGAAAAACAAAATTTAATGAAGAAAATAACTTAAATATCCTTAAATATCCTTATAAAGGATAATTTTGTTATTTTTTTATTTTTGATTTTATTGTTTGTTGTTGTTGTTTGTGTTGGATCTCTTATGAATGTTGGTGTTTTCTTTTTTTGTATTTGCTTTAATTAAATTTCAATTTAGATTTTTTTTTTGTGTCGTTCTTTTTTAATGGCTAAGTAACGTTTAACTTAAGTGAAATAGAAATTTTTTGAAATCCTATTTATATGGATATACGAGTATAGATGTATCGTATTTCTTTTTATTATTATTTTTGGTTTAGGTGGGGGAGAATGTAGGGAAAAAAATTAAAAGTATCATAGTGGAGTAAGAAAATGTTGTAATTAGCTTTATGAATTTAAAATTGGCAATTAAAAGAAAAAAAGTCTTTTTTAGACTTTTTAAGACCCAATTGTTTAAAATGTTAATTAATAATTTAGAAAAACAAAATATATTTTTGAACTATTTTGTTTTTAATTTATCTTTTACTAAAAAAAATGAAAAAAATTAAAATAAATTTTAGGCAATTACTTTTGCACCATAATGTTTACAAGTTCCATTATATCAATATTTTATAGATATTTCATATACAAGTATATACATATTATAAATAACTAATCCAATTATAGTTTCATAGTTTAAGGTTCGGAGTTTATTTAAAGTCTAATATTCTTAAAAAATTTAAAAGGACGACGTAGCAATATAATGAACGAGTATAACAGAATCTTTTGGAAAAACGAAATTGTTTGTTTATCTGAAAAGATTCTTTTGAACTTAAAGTCAACCAAACCAACAAAACTATGAAAAACTTATTTTAAAAATATTAAAATAGAGTAAATCAAATGGAAAAAAGATTTAAATAGAGTATAAAAAGAACTTTAATTTTGCCGAATGGCTGCACTTTCGAATGATTTTTAGTTTTAAAAGAAAATTTGTTTTTCTAAAAGTAAGTTTGTATAGAATAAGTTAAACGGTTAATCGTTATCACGGTTGCCAATGTTTTATCAATATAATATGGTAAAAATAGGTTCTATTGTGAGTTTCACTAAATAGAACATGTAGTTATACATATATGTATTTTGGGACTGATTTATTTTTAAAGGATAATTATTTAACTGTTGGACTAACAAATCTAAGTTATTTAAATACATTTTGGAAAAGTACATAATTACATTTTGGAAAAAAAGAATCAAGGGTCAGTCAATATATTTACTTAGAGTATAGTATGTTCTTTTAATAGAATTGATTTTAATGAATTTGAACTTATCACTTATGTTAAAATTCTAACATTTCATTTAGATATAATTGCATTTCTTATTATGTATATTGTATTTCTGGATCTATGAGTTATTAATTACCCAATTAAATTATTAGTTTTGCAAATACTTTATACATATGTTTATTTTTTTTTAATTGATATAAGATCGCCATATTTTTAATGCCATATCGCCATAATTAAAATGGTAGCTGAATCAAGTAAAAACTCTGATAAAAGTTTTCACTATCCATATGGTAAGGTTTCTGAACACTGCAAAATTAACCTAAAGCGGACTATCTACTTAAACCAACCAACCAACAGTGATTTTAAACCAAATAACCCACATGGCACATTAGCACTCTAAAGTTCCACCAAGCCGTTACAATTATATAAAATAAAAAATTTTTCAATTTACTAAATACTATTTTATTCCATTTTAATAAGTATTTATCTACCTACTTCTTAAATATACTTAACGTAATAAAATGAATAAAAATGTTTACATAAATAGAAAGGTAATTTAAATCATTTATGCAGTTTATAAATTGTGAGAGAATTATATTAAATCCATTTTCCTTTAAGATTTATTTACATTATGTCGACCTTAACTTGAAAATTGACCCAAATCATCAACCCTAATTTTACTCTCATTAAATATAGGTAAAGAAAATTTATATTTTATTTATATACTCAATAAATATATTCTGATATTATATACACTTACTTATACATAAACATAAAAGTTAATCAGAAAATAAAACAACTAACATTTTTATTTTAATCCGTTTGATTTTCAATTACAACGAGATTCGATTCTCGTTTTATTTTATTAAGAAAAAAAAATTAAAAAAAAAACAAAAACAAAATAACACGGGGAAACACTCAAACGGAAGGGAATTTACTATGAGTGGATTAAAAAAAAAAAATGTTTTTATTTGGTTTCGTGTTTCCGAGACCAATTTTTTACCGTTATTTAAAAAATAAGCAACAGGTAAAGTTTGTACACCTGTACTACAAAATGAAAGGTTTCTTCAGTACAGGTTAATTTTCTCCATGTACATATTATTTAAATTTATAATTTTTGTTGTATTCTTATTCTATGTTTAAGTTTTCTTTTATGATGCACTCATTTTCAAGGGGACTCTTTTTTTATACCCAACCACATGACGATATAATATGCAATTGTTATCAAATAATATAACTATAGATTTTTTTATTATTATTTATGTATATGTATTGGATTTTTTAATTTTCTAGTCACAATGTTTTTTTTTTTTTTTGCTCTAAATCTTTAAATCAACCTTGTCCAATGCTCTATAAATATTACTCAGTTTAAAATCTATTACATATATATAGATAGAATCATATATAATAACTGATATTAAGTTACTGGGTTAAAAACCAGTATAGAAAAAATATAAAAAACTCATCTCGAATAACAGTAAGGTAATTCGAAATATGTAGTTACAAAAATACAAAAAAAAAATTAAAAAATAAAAAATGAAAATAGAAAATAGAAAAGTTGACAGAAATAAAACCTGAAAATGATAACGACGATTGCAACAGCATCAAGCACAGAGTGCCTAGAATATTAGTTCTAAATGTAAAAGATAAATATAAATGAAAATATGTACTGATATATTTTGGCATGAACTATTTCAAATCGTATATATCAGGAAATATAAGCCTGCGGTTGTTAAGCAGTAAGAGGCAAGTATATAATATAGAAAAATATTATTATAAGGTATATAACTCATAATGGCATTTATTTGCACGTTTCTTTTGACTTTATTGGAAACATAAATAATACAAAAAAAAAAAAAAAATTAATAAAAACAAAAAAAAAAAGAAAATAACTTTTTATGAAGAGCGCGCGCGAGTGCCGCGGTTATGACGCCAGATGTGCATTTTTTTTCATAAAAATCTACCTTAAAAAATTTCTAGGAATTTATTTTTTGTTTAATCTATTTGTATTTATAGCAATATACATATTTTGGTATATACATATATTATATCATGTATTTTTTATGTATACATACCTACCTATATATATACATATTAAAATATTGTATTTTTTTTCTGCATTACTTTCTCAATTGTGCTATTGTTATTATACTAATTCCCATTTGGCGTTCTTCCTGAATTCTCATGCTTCTATATCACTATATATATAAGTAATACAATATGTTTTACAACAATAACAAATTTGTACTGTAGAGGGAGAGAGATAGAGAAACCGGATTAAATTCATGATGATGATGATGACGACGATTTAATATCGGGCTAGAGTTGAATCAAAATGAAAATACGTTTAGGAAACAAAAGCTTCTATTAATGATTATATGAATATATGATATCATATAAAATACATACATACATGCATAGTTATATAATGTAATATATTGTATAGTTAGTAAATGTGAATATGTGATGTTAAATAAATTTATAAAAAAAAAAAATTGTGAAAAGCTAAAAGTGATGTTGTTGTTTTTTTATTGTATTGGAATCTTAGAAATAAAATATTCAATTTATATTAATACATATATTTATTATAGGTAGGTGTATATTTATATGTATTTATATTGATATATGCATAAATTTGTACATTCATTTCGTCTATAGTTAAAGTCAGATAAAATTTACAGATGGGATGTTTATTCAATTCGCAAAGATCAATGTTGGCATATAAAATTGAATCGGAAAACTGGCAAAATAACTAAAAAAAAATAGAAGCACTTTTCCGATATACTAAAAATCGACAAAAAAAAAACTATTGAGAAAATTGAATAGGTAAACAGCATAAAAATTGTATTTGTTTATTTATGCATTTGTTATTTTGGGAAAAGATATTTTGTTTTTTGCTGTCAGTTTAACGACTTTTAAATTAAAAATTTTATGAATTGAGAGTTTGATATTCAAAAGTCATTATCTTTGATAAAAAAAAAACGTAAATGTAAGTGGGGTAAAGGAGGGGAACAAAGTAATTTTTTACTCTAAATAATGAAGTATCAATATATGTATATATACTTATACATTTGTTTGTAGGATTTAGTCTTGTATCTTTATAAAAGAAGCAAGTTTTTCATTGATTATAATTAGATTTAAGATTTTTTATTGATTAATGATTAGTATCTCGCGTGAATGGGATTGTAATAAGTATAATATTTGGGAAGTGAAATAAACCATAGGATTAAAAAAAAATTAGTTAAATGAGAGATTGAGGACCTACATAGATTTTTACAGATTATGATAAACCTTAGCATCTGAAATCAAAATTAATAACTTTAAATTCTAGTTAATGAAAGTAGGAGACTTTATTACAGTGATATAAAATATCATCTCACTTGCTTACTTACGCCCTAAGGATAGCGAAGGATAAAAGAAATATTTTACATTTTAAATATGTTTAAAACTAAACCAGGGTTCAAATAAAAATGATCCCAAACAAATGAGTGATAAAAAAAATCTGGTTAAGTAAATTAGTTAAAAAAAATACTCAAATTTTTTATATTAAAGTGGTAGAAAACAATAAATAAAAGGGACCTTATATTATTTGTGTATGTTATTAAAAAAATAAAATATAGAGTAAATAATTACGTATGATTTATAAGGTACACTTTAATTTAGAAATAATAGATTGCGTGTGGCCTTAAAATTTGTGTACGTTTAACATATTACACTAAAATTACACTCTCTGTATTTGTAATGTATTTTTTTTTTTTTTGTTGTTTTTTTTTTTTTTGCTTGTTGACTTCACACATAACCTGTTAAAAATCTCTAATCTAAAGAACTTGAATGAACGACGCGAAATAATAAACGATGCCCTTAGAATTAAAGTAAACACAATACTTATTAGTCTTTTCCCTAATGACCAAGTAAATCCCAGGTGAAATCAATTTTGATTGAAAAATGTTATATATCCTATAAAATTAAAGAAAATTCTGCATTAGTACAGACAACTATAGGATATAAAAATAAAAAAATTTAAAAAAATGTTGAATTTTATTTAAGCTTTTATACAAACAATTAAAGAACAAATCAGAAAAGAAATCTTTTAATTATACCTGTATACTTGTAAATATAGATCAAAGGATATAATAAATTTGCCAGTACGTTCAGGGATATTAATAGACTAAATATAGACTCAAAAACATGGATCGGATCAGAATAAAAAAGTAAATCAGAATCAAATTTTGCTATGTATGTCCGTTCGCAGGATAACTAACTATTATAAAAATAAAGGAGTAGGATTCTGAAATTTCGTTTTAATGCAATAGCTGCTATCGCTTGATATCCAGTGAATTTTCTTCACGGGTTCGAGTAGCTGCCATACAACTTCTTTTTTTATATTAAAATAATTCTATGTCTTTTTAGAATTGGATATTTAAAATATTACCAAAAGTAGTTAACCGGATTATAGAATGTCTTATATTTATATTGCAGTCATACAGGTATACCAAAGTTTCTTGTTTTATATATGAAATACATTAAAATGAATTATTTAGAATTATATTTGATTATTGATACTTACCTCAGATTATTGAAAGCACCTCATCTGCAGATAAGATAGCTTCGGAGATGAGGTAATTTCGAAAAATTTGTATATTGAAAGTTAAATCCTCTATTCAAAACGAAATAACAAGTTCATAAGCATTTTGAAAACTTTCATATATTCCAACATCAATGTTATATGTAATAAATTACTTTAATATACTTACTAAAGAAAATTTAAGTTAATTTAATTCAACAATTGCACGAAAAGGGAATACAAAATCAGGTGAATATTCCTTAGAGTTTTAAATATTTAAAGTAACAGTTATAAAATTATAGGATAAACAATATATTAGATTAAAAAGTTAAGTGTGTTATTTCTTATTAAATAAAAAATACATTAATTCGAATTGTATTATTTATTTTTGTATGTATTATTTATATAACAAAATGTATATATAGTTAATTTCATGAAAGTAACAATTTACAATCATATATTTGTTAATATATGTAAACTTTTAATTAAATTTTATACAAAAAAAAAAGCATAAGTTTTTATTAATACAATTTGATGATATTCGTAAATTCGTTTTATGAAATTTTTTCATTAGTTTTTGTAATTCATGATTCATTTTATCAAGAATTACAATGCCATTTTAATGTATTTTAAAATTCTACTTAGTATTTCTTCTAATCTGGGTAGATCGGTTTCATTTAAATGAAAAGAACAGAAAGTTTGAATTCTCATCCCAATTGTATCGGAACACTCAAATGTAAATCAAAGTGATTAATATTGTGAGTAACATATTGGTCTATATTCAAATTAAACTTTATTACAAAGTAAGGAAAATTAAAAAAAAAAAACTAAAATAAAACACTAAGGAAGTTATAAATTCTCGTTTCAGTAATGGAAATTTTCAAATTTACATAAAATACCCAGTCGATGTTCTAATTGATTTTTACATATTTCTATTTTCATTTGAAGAAATATTTTTTAAAAATATCTCAATTAAATATATGGTAACTTTTGGTTTTCGTGCAGATTTATATCTAAAGAATTTTTAATTGAAATGCAATTGTTGTTTTTATTGTGTATTTGTAGTTCATTTGTATAACTCATTGATTAGAAATTAATGAATTATTTAGAAATTTTAATTTCCGGTATAGTTTTGAATAAGTATTAAATTACAGCAAGTTGTTTTTTCAGAATTACACTCTTTCATTTCATTTTTTCTATAGAATGATCACTTTTGGTTTATTTAAAATGTTTTCTGAAAAAAATTAAATTCAGATCCAATTTTCATAAACACATTTATCAAATGAAAATGAAAATGAATGTTTCAAATGAAATTTTGATAAATAAAAACTTAATTAAGTATGTATTATATTGAAGAGAAAAAAAATTCAGTATGCACTCTTAGATTACCGAAAATGAGATCAAATGAACTCACATCTCACTCAATGGAACTTTCATCTTGCAGTTTTATCTTCACTATCTTCTTTTAAAGCAAAATCAACTGTCAATTACAAAAATAAACTGTAATAGGTGTAGGTGTAGGGGTAGGTACAATAAAATTTAATGTCAAAATTACATAGGGTTGTAGTTGTGCAAAATTTGTGAAAAATTATTGGAATTTAAAAAAAACAAAGTTCGTAACCTAGATTTGAAATTTGGATCAAATTTTTTGGGTTGATAATAAAACAATGTTTGAACCAGTTTAATTTTGACAGATCCTTAATATGATTATAACAAGATAAACGTATAACAAAATTAATTTAACGGCAAAATTAGCTAAAATCATATAGGCTTGAATCTAAATATAACAAAACAGGGGTTCGGAACGAAATGATATTAGATCAAAATTTATTCGTTCTTAAACATTTGATTCTCTCCGAAGTAAAAAGAAAAAACAACAAAACATTTTTTTAAAATTTTATTTCGAATGGAACAAACCAAGTTTGCTTCAAACATGCTTACGTAATGAAAAAAACCTAGGCGCCGATTGCGCTGCAAACTTTTAATTGAGAAAAATAATTAGGAAAAGTCTCAAAAGGTGGTCCCAAAAATAACAAATGTTTCAATATCTTGCTATATTTAGACTCTTTACTCGTTCTACTAAAAAATCAGTTATTAGTCTCTTTGGATTTTGTAGGTGCTGCTATTTGTTTTCGATAATCCGGGGCTTAAATTTTATATTTTCTTAAAAGTTATAAAAGGTGATTTATGTGAAACCCTAGTATAAACTATATTGAACTTTTTAAACATTTAATTTTCCAGTAAATGTTATTTTTAATTTTAATTGCAAAATATTCTTGCGTAACGGTTAAGTTATATTTTACCGTAAATGATTATTAAAAAAAAAATAATTGATTTTCACTTAAATTAAATAATAAAACAGAGGTTTAATAATAATAATTTTATTTTTTAATTATAAACTTTAATTATTAACAATTTAAAATAAAAACCATATTACGAATCTAAAACCACAAAAAATCAACAAAATATAATGCAAATAAATCAAAAATTCAAAATTGAGAAATAAAACAACTGTATAATTTAAATATAAAAAAATAAAAGAAGTTGGTTACCCCATAAATTTAATAAAAAAAATAATAAAAACAAAAAAATATAAAAAATCTAAATAATTAAATTTACCTTTTGAAATTCCAGCAATTTTTATAACAAATCGTGAACTTTTTTGTTTTTCAACAATTTTTTTTTAAAAATGTCTGAAAAAAATTCCGAACAAAATTTTAATTGAAACAGATAACTTTATTGACTGTAAAATATTCTTAAATTCGAAACAATTGTGCAATAGATATCTTCATTCTTCTGTTTTTTATGCTTTTTATGTTTTTTTTTACAATTTTACAAACTAAAAAACAAATCAACATAAAAAAAAAATTGTCAAAAACTTGCTCAACTTCTATAGTAATAATAGTGTATTGATAATTTTGTACAATTTATCTTGTTCAGAAAAGTATTCCATTGAGTCCAAAATGATGTTAGAGCAAATGTTTTTGTTGTTATTGTTGTTGTTGTTGGTTTTTATCTATACAAACAAATACTCCTTTATTGCAAAATAAAAATTTAAAATTGTTTTATAGCACGAAAAACTTAGTAACAATACAATAATTTTGCAATCAACCATGTTATAACAAAAAATAAACAGCTATAAAAAAAGCACAGAACTTGCTTTAATGCTTTAATAGATGTAGTTTTAAAGATGAAGCGATCCATAAAACGGGTTTTTTTTTTTGTAAGTATAAAAAACAAAAACAAAAAAAAAAAAACAAAATTAAAATGAAAAGCCATAACTAGCAAAATCTTTTCGATTTCCCACCTTCATTTTCCAATTTTAGTTTTTCTGTTTTTTTTTTTTATTATTGTTTTTAATTTTTGTCTGAAAAAAGCCTCAAAGCAAGAGAAGAATTTTCTTAACAGACATGTCACGTTTTTCAATTTAGCTTAAAACTCCTTAAAAACAGTTATTTTAGACTAAAGTCTCATCTTATAATATAAACTCACTTTATACCCAAGAAAAAGGAAAAGCAAAAAAAAAAAATTAATTTATAATTATATACATATATATACCAATATATACCTAGATGTCTTATTATGTACTAGATATTTTAAAACAAACGGTTATATATCACAAAAAGCAAAATTTGCATAAGCTTAGTAAAAGGCAGCCATAAATTATCTTTTATGATGTTACATTCTATACGGATTTTTCAAACAACATTTCAAAATCCCCTCTCGTGGTTACTATAAATATTGCCATAGATTATTATTTTTTTTGTTTTTTGCTGTTTTCTTCTTTTTGTTTCTATGTTTTTAGTTATGCAGTATTTTATGTTGCATTACAGATGTGCTCATACATCTCCACTTTAAAAACTGTTTTTTTTTCACTTTACAAAAAAAAAAAAAAATGAAACTAAAGTGAAACTAAGAAGCAGAAGAAACATCTAACCAACGATCTTTAACGAATATTTTCATTTTCAGTCGTCGTCAGTAACACTTTAAAAAAAAAAAATAAAAAAAAAAAAAAGAGTTTAGTTTTTTTATTTTAATATTATTGCTAAAATAATACTCGTACATCAGTCTTTAGAGATATATTTCCTATATATGTTTTTTTTTTTTGCTTTTTTTTTTATAATCAGAAAATGTTGCAATATCTTAGGATTGTTTTATACAAGAACGTTTTAATATACATACATACATATATATATATATAATACACTTTTATACTTTTGGAAAAGGTGGTTTTATCTGTAAAAATATTGGTTAAAATAAAGTTTTTCCATGAAATGAACTTTCGTGAGAAATCTTTTTGGAAAAATTTTTTTTTTATAATTTTTGTTTTAATTTTGTTTTTTTTTTACATTGCAGTTTAAAAATTGTTTTATTATATTCTAAGATGAGTTTTTTTTTTTATTATATATGTATATATGTAGTAACTTTTCTTTAGATATATTGATTATAGTTGTGTTGAAGTATAATGTAAATTATATTATGAACTCTTTAAAAGTATTTTACAATTGTATATATATATATAATATACAAGTACTTTTTTAATTTACCTATAAGTCATTTATTACTGTTTTTTGGAATGAAATATATGAAATAGTTGAAATTGAAAATGATTTTTGTCAAGTGTTTTATTCTGTTGAATAATTGTAATATAACTACAAATTACTAACGTACAAGTATAAGTGGTTCTGAAAACTAATTTTTATAAACGGGTATTTTATGAACTGGATCTTCTTCATATAATCTTTTTTTTAACATTGTTTTTTATTATTGATTTAGATTTAGTAATATGATTTCAAATGAATATTGTTTAGACTGCTGTATATAATCAGTTCAATTTAATAATGACTAATATTACAGAAAAAATATTGGAAAAAACAAGTAATTAAAGAACAGTAGGTCAAAATTTAATTAAAAATGAAAATATAAAATGTTTTTATTAGCAATTATAATAATAACTTATATTTTAGTTTTGGGATGCGCGTGATACTTATATGAACAATCACTTCACATCATCTCACATTTCAGGACCATTTAGAAAACCTTGTACCAAATATCAAATTCCTCCTATATCAATTTCAAAAATATGCTGGTTTAGCTTTACGGAGGCATTATGCAGTTATACGAAACACTACTATAATTCCTTAAATTAAATTTCACTCTTGTACAAAATTTCAACTTCCTATCTTTATGAATTTTAAAGATATTCGCTTATTAAGATTTGGGATGCGTCGTCTGATAGTTATCCGAGCCACTACCCATTTCACCTAAAATTTTAGGGATATATTGAAAACAGGACAGAACACTAATATACCAAATTTAAATTTTCTACTTTTATTAATTTTAAAGATATGCTTAAGTTTTACGAGGTGTGTGGGAGGTACCCGAACCACCACTCCAAACGATAACAATTATTGACACATAAGAAGATAAGATAAAAAGATAAAAACACATAAAAAGATAAGAAGAATCACCCAAATTTAAAAACTCTTGCTTTCGGAAATATATACGTATGACATTAGTTTGACTGAAAGCGTCTAAAATTTGAACCCATGTTCCCATTTACAATCCACCCCTTCCTCGCATCGTCAGTTGCCCATATTATAATTTTCATCAATATATCATCATTATTTTTGTGTTATCCGGCGTACAGACCGACGCTTAGTCGACTCAGCAGGTGATCAAAATATTTATATTTCACCATATCGACTTACCTTCTGTCGGTGGCTACAAACACCGTACCAAAGTTTATTTATGTTAACATTTCTTTTCACATCAACGAATATCATACAACGTTACACCACATTAATAAAAATATTTCCGTCGAACTCTGTCGTTATAATTTCTTAATTTGTTCCATTAAAAAAAATTTTCTTAAAGTCGAACCGATTCAATGGGTCGAATGCATAAAAGTGCGCTTGTACTCACAACTCTCCTCTCCGTAATTTTGTTGGAAAAAATTAAATTTGAGTTGAAGTTTGGTTTCATGCATTCAATTAATAAAATGAAACAGTCAACAATGAAACAATGACAGCTACCGCAACACAATATGAGCAAATATTTGACGCTTTGCCAATACTTGTTTTTTCTTTGCTAACAAACAGAATAATTTTTTTGAATGGCACTTTACGTTTTCAAGACTTCACAAATATTTGCCGAAAAATCTTTGTCATGCTGTGCGCAAATTTTATCGAACATGTAAATATTTGCGATTAACACTTTTTCCCAAATTTTTTACGTCGGTTTTTCAATAAATATTTGCCGAGTGTGAACTGTGTAATTATCTTAAGTTTATTTTTGTTCATATCAAATATTCGTTTGTATTTTTTATACCATATGTTGAATATAAAAAATTGGTAAACGATATTTTAAAATCAATAATTGTATAAGATATGAAAATATATGCGAAATGATGACACCACTTTTATTTAATTATTATTATCTGTGGCCTTAAATTAAATTTTAGTTATTTGCAAAAAAAGGGTTTATAAAAGAAATTATAAAGCCTTTATCAAATTAATGAATGGGGTAAAATTCTGAATTGCCTCCGCAAAAATAATGATTCAGGAATGAGAAAAAAATGAAAAGGTTTGAGGTGAAAAACGTGGGATTAAAATGGAATGAGGTTTTGATAAATAGAATAAGTTTTTGAAGTCATATAAAATTTTTCAATTAATTAATTATTTAAATATTGGTGTTCTATTACTTAAAAAAATATGGAATTGAAGTTTGATGGTTAATAATTTTAATTAAATTTGAAGGTCAATAATAATTTCGAACTTTAATTCTGTTATTTTTAAAGGTAGGTACTAGCCAAAGTTGTTAGAAATTTAGTTTTTCATTTCTATAT
Organism: Dolichopus griseipennis; assembly: GCA_963082915.1. Classification (NCBI taxonomy): domain Eukaryota; kingdom Metazoa; phylum Arthropoda; class Insecta; order Diptera; family Dolichopodidae; genus Dolichopus; species Dolichopus griseipennis. The sequence continues at coordinate 1,425,203 of OY720441.1, forward strand.
TAACCATTAACAATTATTTACCATTTAAATACAGATAATAACCCGGTGTGCGTTGCTGCGCTTCTCAATGGATTTTTGCATATTGCACATGATGTAAATGTTAATTCAAGAATTTTTTTAAGTCATTTTTTAAAAACAATAAAAATTAAAAAAAAAAAAAATTAAAGAAACACACTTAGGTGCCACAATAGTATAACGGAACTCGAAAAATTCTTTCAGTCTCTTTTTTTGGGTCAAAAAAGTACCTGACAAAATTGGAAGGAATTTGCTACTAAAGTATTTTTTGAGAAATCGTGATACGGATATGGGTTTAAAAAATTTTTAGACTTTCTATTCTTTTTGGGACTTTCTTTTGAGTATTTCGTAAATTGGTCGTAATTGAATTCTAAAATTCATTTTTAAGAATCGTCGTGCCGATAAGGGTTAAAAAATTCCAATTCTATTAATACTGTCAAATATTAATATTTGAAGTCAATCAGTTAAAATGTTTTTAATATAGAGCGAAGTTTCGAAAAATTTTTTAAAAAGTATGCCGCATAGGTTATCGGAACTCGAGAATAATTTTATTGAGAATTATTTGTTTTAGATAAGACTTAAGAGCAGTATTCCTTCGCAAAATTGGACCAAATTCGCTTCCAAAAATTTTTTTAATCATTCGTCGTGCCGATATGGATTAATAAACTCCAAATCTGTTAAAACAGTCAACTCAATTGTCAAAGAGCAACTATGCGGGGTTCATCTGGGTGATGTTGAACTTTTACCGCCCCCTTTTTAAAACCAAACCTAGAATAAACCTTAAATACATATGTATCGCTTGGATTTTGGGATCGATTTTGGGAAAAGAAATTGGAGATAGGATTTAAATATTATGGATAAAATTACATTTAGTAAAAAGTTGAGGGATATGATGAAGATGGATGGATGTTAATATTCTTCTTAAATCTCTTAGGAGCGTACGAATATAAATTAGCAACTTTAACAAAGGCTATCAATGCTTTAATATTAATGTTCTTTTCAAGAAAATTTTCATATGGAAGTTTAAGTAGAAGTATTCTTAATTTTTGACATTAGCACGTAATAAATTTTTTTGTCTTTTGATAATTAGCATACCTTTAGGTTTTGATTCAGTGATGTCAAGGAAGCAAAGTCATCACAATGAGGTTAAACCCCTATAAGATAAATTATGCATTTTTCTGTGGTCCAAAACCAAAGCTGTTAAACCGAAATTAACTTTGGTTAATTTCACAACGAGCCTAATCTTTTAACCGATTACGGCATCATAATTAAATAAAAAACCAAAACAAAGAAAAACCCAAAAACATTAATTTTGGTTTTCATAATTCCATTTCGAAAGCAATTCAAATCAACCGTATAGATATATATTTGCATTTTCTTGTACATATTTATTAGCCATCTTGTCAATCTTTAAATTTTTTCTTATTTTCATTTTAAAAAAAAAAATATCTTATGAATATTTTGCTATTGCACAAAATTTTCTATTGTAATCTATTGTATTAATTGACATAATGAAAATTTTGAATTTTGTTTTGCTTTTTTTTTTTTGTGAATCCGTTGCAAATTTACTTCGTTCAATTTTTTTTTCCAACCCATAGGAAAAACTTTTAACAAAAGAAAAACCTTTTATTATATTTTTGTGTATACCTTGTACAAAAAGTATAATTAAGTGGGACGAAGTATTGAAGCATTGATAACCAAAAGGAAAAACATTGTAACTAAACGATTCGATGTCGTGAAATACTATAATTTTCCAGTATATATATACATATATATATATATTATTATTATTTATATATATATATAGGAAGAAAAGCTAATTTATTTCCTTTTTATATTTTTTATTTTTTTACGTAAATTGCATCAATAAAGGTTGTGCAAAGATTACCAATTAAATTGAAGTATAAAAGGAAAATCTCTGATCAGATGCACTTATTTATTACCTTATAAAAATATTGTTATAAAAAGTTTTTGTGTTTTTTTTTAATTGGTTTTTTATGATGGGAAAATCACTGTTTTTTGTTTATATTTTTCTTTAAAAAGTTATTCACCGTATAAATACCGTTTTTTTTGTATAGTTGATTGTAATTATTTTTTTTTAAGAGGTACAACGGATTTTATTCAATTTTGATTGATCTGGATTTTTTTTTTATTTTAAATTTAAGTCAAGGATCGTTCATCTCTATTCAAGCAATTATAAAATTAATATCTTACTTTATTTTACAAATTAAAAAATTTTTTAAAAAATGTTTTCCATAAATTGTTTTGTTTATTTTATTTGTTTTAGCACTTTTTATAAAATATGTATTTATAAAATGATGTTCTGTTATAGTTTCACTTTGTCCGTCCGTTCGACAATTTTGTGTGTGCTTACAAAACTTTTACATCGTTTGAAATAAAGAAATGAAATTTTAACCATTGATAGATTAAGAAAATAATTTTATAGAAGAACTTTGTCCTATAGCTCAACCAGAAACGGAGTTTCAGCATTCCTAAATACTGAGAAAGCCCTTTAATAAAATTACCATAACAAATGTTCTATTAGAAATATTTTCAATCTGGAAATTCCAAACGATAGTATGGCTTTATAAGGTTATAAATAAATATACCCAAATAAATAGAGTTGCCATACCATAATTTAATTTACCGTTATGGGAAATTTAAATTTTGCAAAGTTTTTCATCCACATATATTTTCCAAACGGTTCAAATTAGGAACTTGAAATTTTTGAGAGAAGATGGAAACTTAAAAATAAATATGAATCGTAATATTTTTATTATAAGGTCCCGTTCAGAAACTGATAGGGTACAAAAACGGAAAATTTGAAATTTTTTAATTTTGCAACTTGAATTTTTAATGGAAATAACGGTTATATAATAAATTTCTAATAGAAGTTTTAAAAAATTATAAACTATTTTGCAATATTCTCTTCACCCAAAACTTATAACAGAACAGTGATTAATTTTTAAAATGTACTTCTTACTTTTATTTAAACACTTGATTTTTTTTTATTACTTGTTTTTTTTTTGTATCCAAGTAGTTCTTCTTTTTATTTAAGGAATTTATTTTTTTATAAACAGTGAGGAAGACAATGCTGAAAAACTTTTAAGAGAAAGGGTTAATTTTTAAACACACACATTTATACATAATTTGTTCGGTTCGACGAATTAACACCAATAGAATTGAAAGCCATAAACAAGTATTATTGAAACCCTGATTTAATGACTATATGTAATGGAAGATAACATACTTTGTATTTTCTAGGCATTTGCTTTGGATGAGCAGGTGCTACATTTTATTATCCTAAGAAACTTGTTAATATTTGTGCAAGTTCCAGATATTAAAAAGCTAGTAATTATTCAGGAACAATTTAGTTTTTGTAAAATTTAAAAAAATAATTAAGAAAAACTTTGAAAATGAAATTAAAACACGCGATTTTAAAGAATTGAGGAAATTTTAATTAATTAAAATTTAGAACCCTCTAACTTTCTGGGAATTCAATTTATAAAATTACATACTATATACTATACATATATATTATATAAAAAAATATTAAGAAATTGTTTAATATTACTTAATGTTATTTAAAAATCGATTTACATTATTATGTAATGGATTTAAGAAACTAATTAAAAATTAAATTTAATTATTTGTTATGTAAGACAATCAAAAACCAAATTTAATGCATTAAGTTGGTAATAATACAATATAATCTGCATTGACCATAACAAATTGTCAGAATTGTTTATGTGAATATGTTGAAACATTATTGTTATTTAATTTTATAGTACGTTACAATTACGACGTCTCTTAATGTTTCGAAATGTCAAACAAATATTAATTCATATATAAAAAAAAATCCTCTGTTCAAAATTTCAAGCTTTTATTCAGTAATTCATTTTAAAATTTAAATTTTTCCATTTCTCAAATATAGATAATGAAAATCATTTAAAATGTCAAATAATTCAGCATCTTATTCTTAACATTCAAAAAAATTTTAATAAAAGTGAACTTTACTTTTTGAAGTACCTGACATATTATGTAAAATACGAATAATTCAATATCTGACAATTGTATTGATTAAAAACTAGCTCTAGGGCTAATTAATTTTGAAATTATTAATGGAATTATTTTAATCAGTTCTTTTATTCTATTTATTTGAAAAGTGTAGTAAACTTTCTATTTGTTTGTTGTTCTTGCAATTCTCCGGTCGAAAATGGTACAAAGTTTTATAAACGAATGGAATGAAAAGTCTATTGATTGTCAAAAATAATAAGTTTATCGAATTAACTTATGATTTTTATCTTATGAAATAAATGTCAATTTACAAAAAACTAAACTCAACCAATTTTAATTATTAAAAAGATTTTTTCGACTTGCTTTTATAAATTTTAGGCTTTTGTTCTCAAATCAATATAATTAAAAGTTCAAAATTTCTTATATCTTATTTCAATTTTTTTTTTTAATTTGATTGTTTAAAATAAACAATAAAAATAAAATATTAAATAATAAAAGCAGTTACAAACTTAAATAATAAAATGAACTCATTACTAACATGCGTGAACTGTTTGGTTTTGTTTGAGTTGAATCACTTTCAGTTATTTTTAAAAGCAAGTCATTTTTGGGTTTGGTAATTGTAGGTGCATTGTATTTGTAACTAATTACAGGTATTTTTGGAAAATATTTTTAAAATAAAGTAATAAATGTATTTTTAATTTTTATTTTAATTTTCTATTTTAGAATAATTTTTTTTATTTAAACCGCTATACTGTTAAAACTGTTTATTCAACTGTTAAGTTATACAGTATTAAAAATTATAATTTACTAAAATTAAGGTATATTAAGAATATTAAAAAAATATATAAAACAAAATAACATTAAATAATATGTAATTCAATTTTATATACATATTTTATTGATCAGATCTCATCTTTTGACAGTTGATTAAGGGCGCCATTGACATGTTATTAACATGACATTTAAAAGTTTTTTTTATTTCGCATGTCAATTGTATTACACTTTAATTGAACAGCTGTTTTATTAGGCATTTATCGTTGTCTAGGATGTTTAGATTTTAAATGTCAATATAAATTTTAATTTTTGCAATTTAAAATTTATTGCAAATTATAATTAACTTAGTTATAATGAACACACAATTTCCTATTCTACATTGAACAATTAAAATAATGGAAACGCTGTACACTTAATAATTTCTATTAATGAAATAAAGTATTTAAGTTTTATCGGAAATGAGTAACTTTCTTTTTAAGAAAATATTTCATTAATCAAAACAGTTTCCGGTTTTATTTTAATGAAAAACTTTATTATCAAATTAAACATTATAAAATCCCATATGTTTGTTTAAAAAAAAAAATAAACAAATAGTTTTTTACAATAGGTACTAACTTTAATTATAATTTATTTTTTTTTTTTATAAAACATAACCTAAAAAGTAAATTTTTCGAATAAAATTGAAACAGACTTTCAAAATATTTGTTTTAAAAACTAATTCAATGAAATTTTCTAATTTTATTACAACAATAATATATTTTTTATCATCTATATAAGTTTTAACTATATATATATACAATACTCTATATAAATAAAAGTTAAGTAATAAAAGTTATCTTAAATAAAATTAGTTATAAAAATCTACTTCGTTATATACATATATATTTTAGAAATTATGATCCATTATAATTAGTTTGTCCAATTTTATTTACAGATTTAGGTACGTTTATAACATAAAGGTAATTTTTTATTAACTTTTATTTGAGTTTAACGATCAAATCTAGAAGTTATTGAACTAATAATAATAAAATTATAATAAAGTTCGAATATAATAATTTTTTGTTGTTGTTATTATTATTATTATTTCTTTTTATTATTGTATATTTATATTGTATTTATTTTGTAACAATTGGAATATAAGTCTTTTTTTATTGGGTTACATAAATCAATAACCTATAAACAAAGCTGTTACTTCATATTATACAATTTATTAATCTACTTTGTCCTGATATAAAAAAAACAAATCATGATTGTAACTTGTAAGTAATAAATAATAATAATTTTATTGATTATAATGATATTTTTATTGAATATAAGTATGTAATATTATAATACAAGTTTTCCTTTAATCAGAAGATCTTATCACAACGACGTCCTTTTTACCTCGTCTAATTTTAATTATTTGGATTCGATTGTACCCATAATGATATTTGGCATTAAACACTCTGTTATGATTAAATGTTGAATATCAATGTGAGTTACAATTTTTAGATCTTGCTTGGAATATCTATAGAATCTGGTTAATATATAGATTTTTTTTTATATTAAACAAATAACGGTTTATAAGGGTCACGTAATGTACATTGAATTTATTAAAAAAAATTAATATTTAATTATACCATATATTAATATACTTAGGTCAAAATTTTGGAGATTGCCAAAAAAATAGGGTTCATAAATTAGTTTAGGGTTTTTGTAATTTTTTTGGAAAATTTTTGATTTCGAAAAATGTATTTTTAAACCTATATATCATAATATGTTGTTCCTATTTGGCTTTGTGATCTGAAAATCATCAAGTTTCTCTATTTATTTAGAATTCTTGTAAAAAAGTTTAAATAAAACTAAATGGTGTTATTTAAAGTTCATCTTTAAATTTGGATCAGCTGAACCAGTTTCGACTTCTAAAATTTTTTCATTTTTTGCAGAATGGGTGTTGAACTTTTAATTCGAAATAAATTTAACATTTAATATAAATTTGTTAAATTAATTTTTTTTTAAGATTTCCAAAAAAATTTTTTAAAATTTATTAGCTCTGTTTTGTCTGTTTGTCTGCCTTCAAAACTTTTACACCATTTGACATAAAAAGCTAAATTTTCAACGTAGGCACATATGGTTCCACTTGTTAAATATTTTTATATTTGTACTCCACCAGATTTTCAGAAATTCCTACATTATTAATAATTTCCGTAAAAGTTGTGCTTTGAAAACCTATTCTACTGGTAGGAAAGGCTTAAAATATCAGCATTAAAAATAATTCGCAAATCGTAATTATCACTTTGTAAAACTGAAATATTTTATTAACACCCGTACAAGGAAGTTAAACTGACATTTGCGTTATTCAATTTTTAATACGTGCGGCCGTAAAATTCATTTTTATCATATAGCAGAAGTTTTTTAAAAATATGTTATTAGGTTATAATTTCTAAACAACAGTTATTTTGACTCACTTTTTGACTCACGATCATTTCATGTTGTGCGAAAAAGTAGAAAATTAAGTTGTTAGGAATTTTAAAAGAATTTTGTTAGCTGGGACAATTCTAGAAACCAAAATAGCACAATAAAAGAATTTATTTAAATATTTAAGTTAGATTCACATATTTTATGTATGTATCACTTTATGTAAATTATCTTAAAGGAAAAAACAAAAGCAAACATATATACAAAAACAAAAAAACAAAAACAAAACAAAAAAAAAAAATACGTGAAAATTAAAAAGCATGGAAAATTGAAAAAATAAAAACAAAAAAACACCACATTAAACCTCTGATGACTTCTTAACCAGTCACACCTTTTTGAGTGTGCATTCTGACACGTAATTGTGCTCTGTCATCCGTGAAAAGAAAAGTGAAAATTGTGACAAAACTGGTATTAACATTATTAGTGATGTTATAGACTGAAACTCAACATAGGTTTAATACACAAACAGATGTAGATGATATGACACCTGTTGCAAGTAGCGTTAAATATAGAAAATTACTTCTGTTCACAATTCAGAATAGACATTTTCTGAAAAGTGTGAAAACCTATGTGTTATACGATTATGAATATAATAAATGCTAAATGCTTGAAACTAATATGAAAACTGCTTCAATTTTTTTTTATTGTTTTTTTTTAAATAAAAATAAAATAAAAAAATAATTAAATGATAAACATTGCAAAATTAATTGCAACATGTTTTTCTAATTGGAGTTAAATGGTTGTTAGAATAATTTTTAGTTTTTGATATTAATTTGTCAAGATTCACAGCACCATGTAATTTGTATTGTCACGAATTTCTTCTTTACTGATCTATAATTATTTTTTAATCTTCTTTAAACAGCAGTTGTAGTGATGAAAGATGAGGAGATCTGCTACTTATTAGTAATAACTAATTTAATCAATTTTAAAATTTTGTGGAAAAGAGGACTCCTAGTAGAACATAAGCTCTATGGCGAATTGTTTCAAATTAAATTGTAATTTAACTGTCTTCTTTACTTTTTATTTGTCTTAAAATATATTTTTATAAATTATTAACTTTAACTATAATTGTATAATTCCATAAAGTAAGGATCGACCATTAAACTGAGATGGAATTTTATATTTATAATTCAGTCTAACAATTTTTGAAATTTAAAAAAACATAAAAGAAATTTATTTAAAAACAACTGGGAATAATAAAATTTTTAATTTAGTTTAATAAATTTTAAAATAATATTTAGGTTATCTTTAAATTTAAATGAGTTATAAAGTAATTTAAAATGATACTAACAATAATTTATATAATTAGATATATATTAAACACATATGTATCTAAAGTAATATCTAATAATATAAGAAGTATGGGAAATTTTAAATATCAAATTTTGTTTCGAAAAAAGATATAAAATAAGAACAACTAAAGGAAGAAGGATGTTTGTGCGTATACTTGAAGTTTCTGACTAAGTTTCAACCACCAACTTAATAAAAAGCCAATTAAACGTTATTAATGATAACAATAAACAGTATTGAGTTATTGAATCAAGTTTTTAAACTTGTTTTGAAAATTTTTAAGATGTAAAGTAAGATGTGGAGATGTAAAGTATTTCCTAATCTTACTTAAGAATCCCAGGCATTTCGCTGCATCTTTTGAAAATATGTGGTCGTTCCACGAAAGTTTTGCATTTATTTCCATGTCTAGAATTCTTAATGATTCAGAGTATTGAATACCCATATTGCCAAAAGAAATGTTTAGTACAGGACCGCATTGCTTGGTTGATAACAGACAGCTTTGGGTTTTTGAAGCATTAAAACTTAACCTGTTCACACTTCCCCAATCTTGAATTATTTGGAAATTTTTGAGGAACTTGAAACATTATTTACCGATGTTGAGGTAGAATCAGCTGCTCTCACAAAAAGGTAATTTGATAAAACATGGCAATAGAATCTACTTATGATTCAAATATCTTGAAATAACCTACAAATTTCATTTTATATTAGTCAACACTTTAGCAACTACTTAATATTTAAAAATCTTATTATTATTAATAAATGGAATTGGAGATAAATAGTTATAAGAGAAATTTAAATATTGGGTATTTTATATAATAAATAATAATCAATAAACATAGTACACAATGTATTACGGTTTCCATGTAAATTTTATTTAAAATTTTAAATATTTAAATAATGTTGGTATGAATTGTATACATATATATGTATGTTAATATATCAACTACAATTTGTATTAAGTATAATGTAACTTTCGTAGCATTTATTTTATGTTTTTAATAAACAATTAAATAGTTATTAGGCTTATTTTAATATTATATATAAAGCATACATACATATATCTTACTATATTTCCATAATAATATAATCAATTCGACTAATACAAACAATTTAATATTCAATGTATTGTTCTTAAACGGAAACGCATCTTTCTATCATTTAGATATGCTTATTAAGTAATCAAAATCGCATAATGTATACAAAAAATATTTTAAGTTCAATAATTTTCCCCCACCATTTTAAGAACAAAAAAAAAAAAATAAGAAAAAGGAAAAAGTTTTTTTTTTCCCAAGGATATCAATATATTGCCAATTTCAAAACAATCAAATATTGTGCAATAAAATTTATCACAAATTTATTCCAAGAAAAGCCTTCATTCATCTCTTACACGTAAATATAATATTATCCTATTTATTCAATGCCTTATCCTTTTTTTAATTTTTTTTTTTTTTTCTTTTTTTTTCTTATTTTTTTTGTATATTTTAGTAAAAATTCATGAATTTTCTTTTTAGCATCTTTTTAGCATCGTTTTCATAGATTGTGTTTGGTTAAGTTTTGTTTTTATTTTCATATATATATATATATATATATATGTACACATATTTTATTTTTCAATTTGTTTATATTTAATTTGCATATTGAAAGCCACATAAGCGTATAAAATTTCTCAATTGATTTATCATTTTAACTGAAAAGTTTAAAAGATGCTATATTATATTTGAATATATATATATATATATATATACATATATATGTAAAAACTTTAATATATAAATTACACTTTAATATATATATATACAATTATTTACATATTTGTTATGTACTTGTCCATATATGTAATGAAAGTCAGATGTAACTGATATGTAATATATATATATATATATATATAGTATGTAGAAACCAATTTAGAAGGTAAATAAATTTATTCGTCTGGAACAAAAACTTTTTCTTGACTTTTTTATTTTTTTTCTTATTATTTTTGGTTTTTTTGTTTTTTTTTTTTGTGTTTGATAAAATTATAGAAGAGAAAAACGTCAACTAAAAAACCACTTTGAAAAGGTATTTTTGGTTTTGGTTTTAAGGGTAGTTTCCTAAAAAATAAAAATAAAATATTAACAAAATCTAGATTTATCAAGAAAATTTATAGAAAATCTAAATATTTGGTCTGGTTTATTTTTTCTGTTATGTGGTCGACACCGCAGTATAAGTAACCCTGAATTCGCGGTAACTATTCTTTTTTTTTTTTAAGTTAAATATATATATATATATATATAAATTGCTTTCATTCTAACATTATATATAACATAAAAAAAAAAAAAATTTTTTTCTAAAAAATGTTTTTGGGACAAAAGAACATAAATTTATTTACCTTAGTTTATTTTTCATGAAGCCATAAAATGTTATTCTCCCAATATAGTTAGTAGGTATCTACATATGTGTAGTTCTATAGACGAAGGGGCAAAAGTTCCCCCCGTTGCAAAAATGCCCTTGAAAACTTATTACTCTAAAAAAATCCAAATGTTGTTGGGGAGTTATGACTCACGAGTAATGGAAGACAAGGTTCCTAAAATGAAACCTAACTCCCCATTGTATTTTAAAACATGTGATTGAGTTTTTATCTGCATTTTGAGAAATTAATACCAAAATATTTTAGTAATATAAAAGCTGTTATAAATGTAAGTTTTGGGAAAGGGTAAAATTCTCAATTTTCAATATGAACTTAATCAAAAATTTATTATTTAGATTATTAGCCGTTAAAGACGAACTGGTGCTGCTTATTCGCAGTGTATATATATATATATATATTAGAGTGCCCTATAATTTCATATTAAGCCTTTCTACAATGAACGTTCTCGTTTCGCTTTCTGCGCGTAGCTATCTGTCAAACTAAGTTAAATGTATTGAATTATATGAAAGTGTCTACAATAGACGCAGCCCTGATGCAGCCATTAAAAGAGTTGTTTAACATTTTCTCTTTCTCTACATATTGAAATGTCAAATAACTGAATGGTATAGTGTGAAATAAAAAAATATATTGTTAGAATTGATATTTGGTAAAATGAATAAAGGGATAAATACTATAAAACTAAACTATTGAATTTTTTTTAATTCATGAAATTTTTAAACAAAACAATGTCAAAAAACGCTGTCATGTTCATTTCATTATGGACACTCCTTTGTTGTCTACGTAATGAGGGCGAAACGAGAGCGTCATTGTAGACAGGCTATAAATGTTATGTAGACACTAAGGTACTACTGTAAAAATGTAATATTTTCAAAAAAAAATTTAAAAGTACATTAGTGTATAATAAAAAACAAAAATAAAAGAGAAATAAAAACGAATACGAAAATAAGAACAAAAATTGTTACTTTGATCAATTTATAAAAAATATCTAATATTTTTAAAGTCTACTTCTTAAATAAATTTACTTGTAATATTTTCGTAGATGACAAGCGATGAAAGATAGAAAAAGTAATGTTGAGCTATAAAAAAAGGAAATTCTTGATTAAACTGGGGAAACTTTGATGAATTTTTTAAATAGGTATACCAGTCATATGACAATTTTTTTTACTATTATTTTTATAAATTTTAGAAATAATCAATTGTCTTAATACTGAAAGAGCTTTTTGAATATTTCGTCTAATATTTTAAAAATTTAAGTTTAAGAAGTCACAAGGCCCAAATGTACTTTTTTGACCCGTTCATCATCAGGCAGAATTCCCTTTGGACTTTCGTTCTGGAACTTTTGTCACCTCACCAGGTCTATATAGAGATGTTAAGAAATATAAATAAACTGTAAAGATAAATTACATTAAAATAAAAAATAAAAAAAAAGAATTTGTTTTAAATATAAACTTTAAACAGAATTGAGAAAATATTTTCGTACAAACTGTTTATATTAAATAAAACTAATAAATATACAAAATGTACACTTTCCAATTTCTCATATAGACACTTTTTATTTAGTTCCGAATATAAAAAAAAAAAAATTACAATTGTAAAAATAAATATTTCATATCTTTTATTTTGTATCAATTTCATTATATTACGTATCTTCCAAAAATTAAACTTTAATATATACATATACATATATATATATATAACTAAATTTAGTAATTAAAAAAATTATAATACATAAATAATCAACTCGAAATTGCAAAATAAAATTTATTATTTAGCTATATAATATATATATATATATATATATATATATATATGTACAACATAATGTTAAATAATTTAATAGTTTAACGAGCATTAAGACAAATGAGACGCTAGTAAAAGTTTTTATTTATTTAAAAAAGAATATAATAAAAGAATCATTCAAAGCACATTTTTAACCTAACTTAAAATTATAAGAATATTAAATAACAAAATAACCTCATAAAACAGAGCTATCATTGAAATCCTTAAGATTCATTTGTGATCCCAAGGTCCCATAGCTTTATATCGAAATTTATTTTACAAAAATAATAATAAAATGTATGGAAAAAAAGCAAAAAAAAAATAAAAACGGTTTAGATATATATGAATGTACTAAAAACATAAACTTTCCAACCAATTGGGAATATCATTTGCATGTAATAAATATGCGATGAATCCTCTCTACTGTTTACTTTTTTTTATTTTTTTTTTTTTGGCTTTCGGTCGGTCTGTTAAGATAAATTGATTTAATAGATTTATGATATCTTGTTATTCCTTCTTCTTATGAATTTATAATCATCCTAAAACCAAAAAACTTGACATGTATACTAACCAATATAAGACCATACCCAACATTCAAACCAGTCCACTATTATCATCATCCACCTATTAAAATATCCAATAGATATATGGAAGAAATATCAAATGAATATATTCATTATATTGGTAGAATAGAAAATTATATTAGCTGGGTATATAAATATGGTAAATATTTATTAAAAAAAAAAGAAATAAAATAAAAAAAAGACATTTTTTGGGCTCTTTTGTACAAAAGTACCATAAGTATCTATATATTCATTTATTTCATATGTACATTTACATATATATATATATATAGAAATTGAACAAAGTACACAATATTTTCGAGTATAAAACCAATATACCCACTTCAAAAAGGGAAAGCTACATACTATACTTTGACTAACTGATATTTGAATACTATTTTTCTTATAAATATATATATACGTATATCGAGTATGGGGTACTATTTTATAATATACGATACATATATACATTTACATGTAATTTAGTACAGTATTGGCAACCATTTATTAGAATGTTTACCTTTCTATTATGCATGGAATTTGTTCACTTTGGCTTTTCATATACGAGTATAAGTACAGATCGTGTAGAATAGCATAAAAATCTCCATGGAATATGTCATGAAAGAAAATAAAATAAAATAAAAAAAAAATAATAATAAATTAAACAAAACAAAACAATTTCACTTGTACATACTATACTTACATATACATATATAAAATGAAAATGGAATCTTAAGAAGTTAACGCAAAGCATCGTGAAAATTTTTAATAGAAGAATAATACCTAAAAAAGCTTTTGATTTTACTATAGGCCGATATTAGCTATGTATCGTTATGGTTATTGTTGGGTGAAATACATACATTATGTTTTTATTGTTGTTATTGTTTTTTTTTTATTTTTGTATTTCTAATCTCGTTGGTTTTGAATGATGATAGGGAGTTTCTAGATACATTTTGTTTATAGGTAGTGAAGAGAATTATTGAATAATGTTTACTGTTTTTTGTGTATTTTGAAAAGCTTAGATTTCAGTAAACTCAAGAATATTACAAAAAAAAAAAAAACAAAAAATAAAAAAGCATAGAATAAAAAAAATTGTTTACTTTTTGGGTTAAAGAAGAAAATGTTTAAGCATAGCGAGATGGATCGGTTTACTCAAGTTATAATTTTGTTTTCATTGTTCTTTCTTTGCATAAATGTTTTAAAAAAATGTTTTCATTCTTTTCATTTATATGTGGTCTCTAGAAGTAAAAATTTTTGATTTTTGTTATAATTTTTATTTTTTATATAATATCATATATATATATATATACTAATATAAATTTAGATACTTTTGGTAGAAATTGCTTGATTTTATTAAAAAGAACTTGGCATGATTATTGAGCAAATATGTATTTTTCATGATGAATTATATGAATATCACTAAATAGATATAGGTACTTCTTTTTATATATAAGCTCTTGTTTATTGAAAATATAAGAGATTTCGGTAAAGGGCTAAATTTGTTTTTCTTATTTTTTTTTTTTTGTCAAAGAAAAGAAAACCTATACATAAAATATATATTATATATACATTATAAATATATATATAATGTTTATACATAATAACAACAACTTTAATTTGAATAAAAATAAATAAATAAAAAAATTTCATCTCTCTCTCTATAATGTTTTGATTTTTAATTAAATGAATTTTTTAAGATTAAGTTGATGCAAAATTATGATGAAGCATCTAATGTATGTATGTACACGTATATTTTATATTTATATTATATACAAAATAAACACTTAATGATATTTTGAATTTGTACATTTATTGGAAAATAAGTATATAGTTACTATAACTTAAATGCTAATAAATATAGTTTTATTGTGTGTATACACATACATATATGAATATACATATATATTAATTATTTATTAGTAGTTTCATTAAGAAATAATGTTATATACCCATTTTAATATTAGAATCGTTACAAAATATTGAAACATGACTGTCAAATACAATAAATATAATTTTAATTAGATTTGAATACATTTTAACTAATTTATTTATCATCGTGGGTGAATAATGAGTTGTATTTAAATGTATACGTATATACAAAATCCATTACATAAATAATCTAAAATAAAAGGTCTATTTTACTATATATATGAAGGTTGCAAAAGTTCAGAGTTTAAATTTGTATTTTGTGTTAGAAGGGAAATTGTAAAGCCGATACTATATAAGACTTTAAATTTGTTTCTCTTATTAAATAAAATTAAATGTTTTCTAATTAGATTTTCAAAAAAATGTAGGTTTATCTTACTTACTTTACTATAAACTATTTTTTGCTATCTCAACTTCGATAGTAATTCAGTTATTTTAAATTTCACATTTTGTTTTATAAATGATAAATTTTATAGTTATAATGATTGGTCCTAGAATCACATTTATCACGGAAATGAAAATTAATTCTAAAATCTAAAACGAAGGCTTCGACGAATATTTAAAGATAAACATACATCCTAAACTTACAGCTTATCAAAATTGCCCAAAAAAAGTTAGCTAGTCCTTATGTTTCTCTGCATTATAATCAATATTAGTGGGATAATTATATAAATGCCGAATATCTTCTGTTGGTACCACAATTCTGACTTGTGAGCCATCTACACTCTACAGCACCTATAACTCCAGGAAATCCAGTTTTATTGAGACAGAATTTCAGTTTTTATTAATAATCTTTCCGCCACTGTCAAATCCATATTTATAAACTATCGACACATTTTACTTTTGAAAGATTCTAATATTTCTTTTAAAATTATCGAAAGCTTCGATTATAATACTGCAACATTTAAATCTTCACCTGTTGATATCTGATAAGATTCATTTTTTTTAAAAATCGTAGAACAAATGCCAATTTTAATGTTGGAAGGACGAACTCTTTCCCGCTACATCAGATTGAAAATAAATAAAAATGCGTTCTAATTTAAATGGAATTTTTTTTTAAAACTGGATTAAAATTTTTATTGAATTTATTTTGAATTAACTTAGTATGTTTCTATGAATTCTTACATGCAAATATTTAATTCTAATGGATTTGATCTTATCTCTCCAGATTCAGTGTTCTATAGTGCCAAAATTTTTCTTTCATCTTTTTCACTGAAGAACAATTCTATTAAACACATTTTACATTTTGTATTGAATTTAATAATTTTAGCTTAATGATTTTAGCCCCCACCAACCTTACAATATTTGTCTTTATTTAAAACTAAAAATAAACATAATTAGGAAAATAAGGCAGTCTTGTCGGTTCCAAAAGAAATTATAACTCATTTTTAATTTTAAATCTCCTTTAATTTTCTCTGACTATCGTAATCACAAAAAATCATTTTCCTTTTTATGAAATGACTGTCAAAATCAGGGTCGTAATATAGGAATAGTTTGTTAAAATCTTTAATTTGCAGCACTATTTTAAATTTTGTTTTATATCTTAATAAAACGATCATCATTTAACTTTAATTAATCCAAATACTTGATTTTTTAAGATCATATCTCAAAGGTTGATTAAAATGTTACAAACAAATTACTTGACTTAATCATTTAATCATATTTTAAATTTAATTATATTTTCAGTACATACTAGTAACCTTAATACCTTTTTATTTAACTTTTGTGGGCTTCTTTTAATTTAGTTTAAATATTAATTTATCCATAGATACTATCCTACCATGTCTGCTAATTATTATTTCTTATTTAATCTCTTGTTAATTGAAAAATTTTAGACCTTAAATCTCAATATTATTTATATTCAAGTCTAACTCTCAAAATGAAACTAAAAATAAAAATAATGAATGGCAATTACTTTTATGAGCTTCATATAACAAAAATCTCAATTAATTTTTATTAAACACTTAAATTTAATATAGTAAAAAAAATTTATCATTATGACTGTAATAAATTGTTAAAATCTATATTGAAAACTCTGAACTTAAAAAATGCAAAACATAATTTAAAAAAGTCACATTGATTGTTAGTTATAATGAAGATAAATTGTGACAAATACAAGTCATATGTTATAACTGTACGTACACAACCATAATATGTTAAATGAGTATTATAAATGTTGGAATATTATATGTGTTAGGATTCGTTATCAATAAAGGTCTCATAGTGAATTTATTTTTAATAAATATGAATTTACATATATATATATATATATTATGTATTCAATATATGAAAGTTCATATATGTAAGTTTTATGTTATGATAAAATAACTACTATCTAGATATGTCATCATTCTCCAATCATACGTTCATTAAAATGCCAATCCTAACAATTTTTATTTTTTGTTTGTTTTTTTTTTCGAGTTCTTTCTCTCCAACAACTTTATTATCTCTCTTCAGATACCCTCACATTTGAATTCTCACAATATTATTACTATACTGTTAGTAGTTGTACTATCTAATATAATTTATTTTATAAAAAAAAAAAATTTTTTTATATTTCCCATAATGTATACATGTTGCTTGTAGTAATACTATTTCCTTTTTAACTGTATCGTTTTCTTTCTATTTTAATGTTCTATTTATGTATTATCCTTTTTGATTTCATATGCATTCATCATTTTTAGTCTAAGAATCGTTTTTAGTTATACTATATACATATGTATATATATATTGTTGCACTGTACATCAGAGACATTATGATGACGATGGTGGTCTTTTGTTAAATTTGCATTCAAAGGTCGTTGTAAATGTTCAAAAGGATCATAGCATATAATATTAGCAACAGCAAGTAAGCAAGCACAGAGGGTTAAAGTTTTTTTTTTCTTGTGTTTTTTTTTTTTTTTTTTTTTAAGGAAATTCATACGAGGCAATAAAGCAAAAGACGACATGTAACGACAGTCATCAGAATGAAAAATTATAAAATGCTTTAGAATAGTAATATTTTATGGAAATGAATATATGAACTTACAATATTATTTCAATCGTATATAACGTATGTTATATAGTTGTAGTAGTAGTAGTACTCATTTATTTTTTAAAAGAGATATTTATGTCTAAAAAGCTTTTAAATGAACAATAAGTTGATATTAAGCTGACTTTGTATATATGTACTTAAATAATGGTAATGATTGTTCTGTACTAGTAATAGCAATAGAAGAAATTGAAGAATTGATAATGAACTTAAATCAGTTCTGTTCCATAAATATACATATATTTCGTATATTTGTACATACATATATGTAAATTTGTTTTATTTTATTTATTCCTTTTTAAATTTTCATTAACATTTACATAGATTCATAACTTACTTAATGTAAACTTTTTCTTTTATATTCCAGATCTCGTTGCATCAATCAAAAATTGATTTGAATTTTAAGATGAATTGTAAGTAGTTTTATTTGATTTTTTTTATTTTGTTTGTTTTTCATTTTGTTTTTTGATTAAATAAGTAATGAATGCTTTGTATACTTTCTATTAAATATTATGTTTCATTTGAAAAGAGTTGAACTAGTTTTAAATTTAATTTTTGATATTTTACATAAAATTTAAAATAAAAGAAATACCAAAAATAACTATGTTAATTAAAAAAGATTGTAAAAGAAGGGGAAAATCACAACGATTCCAATGTCTCGTCAAAATATTTTAAAATTTGTCCTATTACACAAAAAAAAAAAAAAAAAAACTAATTTTATTATATAGCAAATCCAAAGGTACACAAATGAAACTCAATACCTGAATAATTAAGACACAAAATACAGAATATTATACGTGAAGGATCAGGTATTTTACAAAATTCAACTCATTTGAGATTAAGTTAAAACAAAAAAAGGTTTTATTCAGTTTTCTTTTCAATTATTCAATGAATAATAGTTAAAGTACAGAATGTTATAAGATTAGTATCGGTCCTTTCGACTAGACAATTTTGTTTTTTGTTTTAATTTAGTTCAGAAACAAAATATATTTTTAGATTATAATTATTTAATTAAAATATATTGGATTAGGTGAATATCTGATATTTTATTTAATAATTTGGATAGGAATGAATTGCCCAATATGAAAATTGGTATCCTTTATTAGGCAAAGCGATCCTAAGCTTAATATTGAAATCGGAACTTGTTATATGAACTTTCATATATAATGAATAATTGAAATTGATACTTGTTATCAGAGATAACGGCTCAAGCTGATATAAGATATTAGAAACTGTACCTATTATTATACATAGGAATAAGTAAACCTCGGATCACTGGGCTAAATATTGGGATCGGTATCTGTTATTATACGATATACGAATATATGTAAAAACCTAGTTTTTTAATATAATTTTTTTCGTCCTTCTTTACTGTCACTGCAAGCCCCTAAAAGTAGTTTAAACTTTTTTTTATCCCAAAATAGATTTATTATTAATTAGTCATTACATTACATACGAAATTTAATTTCTTTTCCGACAAAGGCGCCTCTGTTAAATTTCACTGCGGTAAATTAGGGAATATAAAAATTTTAAAAATACATTTAATCATTATCTAATTAATCAAACATTTGAAAATACATTTAATTCGAAATCTATATTTAAATTTTGTATCGTTAATTAATTTTTAAAGTTTAATTTTATTATAACGAGAAAGTGTATTTTCCAATTAATTTATTACTTATTTTATAATCACAATTTATTTCTAATAGAGATAGTAAAATAGTGATTTTATTGTATTTTTAACCGCTTTCTGCAAATATTTACCCAAAAATTAAATATATTAACCGTTACAAACAGTATAGCGCTTAAAATTAGTTTTAAGTCAGTCACGTTTAAGGTCACAATAAAACAAAAAAATGATTTCGTCGTTGTAATGTCGCTGAACTTTTTTTTTTCTATTTTTTTTTATTTAATTTTACCTTTCAATATTCCCTATATACATTTTTTACATTTAGGTCTATTGAATTTATAATTTAAGGTAGATGTATCTTATTATCCGTTACAAGTTTAAGTATCGAGTCGAGATACAATGAGATAAATGGAAAAAATTAAAATAAATAAATGGTTGATTCTCGTAACCCTTAGTTAACCGTTTACACAATTGTTTGGGTGAGAAAAAAGAAAAAATCAAAAAAAAAAATTAAATATGCAGCCATTTTTAATTTCAACGATGCCAAACAAATCCACTTTTACTGTGAATAAAAAGAAAAACACTTTCGACTGCAATTCTCATAAAAAAAAAAAAAAAAACAAAAATCAAAAATTGGTATTAAAGAATTAAAATGAAAGTATTTTTACTTATGTACATAAATATGTACATAGAAAAAACATGACAAAATTTCAGAGTTTTTTTGTTGCTGTCGCGTTTTCTTTTGTTTTTGTATTCTATTTTCTTTATTTTTTTCTTGTTTTTTTTTTTCTCTCAATTTTTCTATGCTTTATGTTGCCTTCCATTAAGTAATAAAATTAGATTTGCTTTCAGTGAAATTAATGAAGCAGGTAATGGGCATCATAAATTTTTATAGACGAAAAAATTTGTAAATAAATTCAGTGGACGAATATTGCTTTAACTTTAATCGTTTGTATATAGAAAAGAAAATATTATTCGTTTTTCATCTCAAAAAAAAAAAACTTAAAATGGATATAAAACGTTTTATTACAAAATGTTAACATGAAATTTAATATAAAATAATTTTTTATTTTGTTCATTTTTTTTTTTTTTTGTGGAGGGGATTTGGTCAAATTTTTGATAAATAATGTATATTGAGTAGAAGAAGAAGGTAAACTTTAATAAAAGACCTATTCTTTTATATGTATGTGTATGTTTATTAAATAATTTCTTTTATTAAATTTCTATTCATGTTAGGAGCATACATAATATATAAAAATATATATATATATACATACTAATGTTAGAAGTTCTAAAATCTAAAAATCAAATTGAATTTGAAAAATTTATAACTTTCTTTATTAATATTTTTAAATTGAGATTATTAATTTTTTTATTGCAATTTGCAAACAATTTATAACAATTTTTATTTTTTTTTAAATTGTTTTTATTTTTATTTTAAGAAAATATATTTTTACTATTTATTGTATTATACTTCTTTATAACTTATTTATGAATTGGTATTTTCAAAAATATTATCCCTAAAAATAAAAATTTTTAAAATCTTATTGCACAAACGGCTAATGAAACGCAATAAAAGAAATTTTTATAGATACAGGTATTAATAGGTTGAATGCAAATTAAACTGAGCTTGAATTTAATTTCTAATTTTACAAATAAATATGTACTTAGTTCGAACTCATATTTGTGATTGTAATAGAGAGATTCGAGCTCAAAGTCACTTTTATGTATTCCACCCATTTATGTATTCCACTCAGTTAGTTATGGATTAATACTTTCAACTTTTCAGTTTTTTTTTATATGAATGGCAAATTTTGCAATTAACTATATATTCTAGTCCTTTATTTTACTTAGGACTTTAGTTACTACTTAATGTTTAAGAATGCCCAAGCTGTTGATGAAAATTTTAAACTCTAAAGCATTTTGTGAACTTCGTCGTCATCAAAAGGGTACTGAACTTTTAATTCGTAAATTGTCATTCCAAGGTTTAGTTTTTGAAATTGCCGATGATTTCAGAATTGCTTTACGTTTCCAAAATTCTGGAGTTATGGAGCTTATTTAGTTGGTTTATTTGAAGATACAAATTTATGTGCTTGCTTCCTATTTTTCGTACTAAATTCTGTACCCGTGCTGGGGTATAGGGCATCATTTATGTGCTTGTTCTACAAAAATACTCAAAAATTTTTTCTTCTAAGACTCAATGTTTCTCTATGCACCATACCGTTTATTTTGTAGTCTGATCTGGAAATCTGAAATTCAAAGCTCTTTTTATGATCCATTACTATTTAAGCAATAATTTATGTGTCCAACCAGATTTGTTCAAATATTTAACTATTCAAAGTTTTAATAAAATCCGCTTTTAATTCTGAAAGAAGTTATTTAGTATTGAGTACCTTTAAAAGCGTTTCAATATGTCACAAAATCATTCCTCATATTCATATTTTAAGATCTTATAAATATTCTATAAAACGGATTAACAGGAAATACACTATAAATCCATATTTTAAATAGAACACGTTAACTCTAAAAATTGATTCAAAAGCCATTTTTAATCATAAAACCATTCAATAACAAAGAATTTAATAACTGCTTTTTGTCACATGTTAAAACATTAAAATCTGCAACACCGTTATTTATGTTCTGTTCAAAATAGGAAAACGTCAACCTTGGAAATTCAACTAATAAATAAAAAAAAAAAAAAAGGAAATAAAAATTAAGTAAATGTTATTTTATTATCAATTTATTCAATTATATTATGTGAAAATTGAGTATAAGTAGGATATATACCAAAGATACCTATATATTTATTTATTTTATATATATATAATATAATAAAATATAATGCACGAAGATTAATCAGATCCCATTCAAATTATTTCTTTTTAATTTATGTCAATTAATTTATAATAATTGTCACTTTTATATTCGATAGTGTTAAGCTTTTTTGTACCGCAATTGCATGTTCACTCTTTATTAAAAAAATAAATAAAATAAAATATATAATGTAATATAATATAATGTAATAGTAGTAGTAAAGCAACTAAAAATCCCCTATTGACCGATCAAATTACCAAAACACCACTCATATATAAAACGATAATGCAATCAGTAGACTTTAAATGGACCATCAAATTAAGATATGAATTTAATGACTACTGGATTATCTTCGGTTGTAAAAATAATTGTTTATCCAGAGAGTGGAATACATTTATTGGAAATGTGTAAAAAATGTATCTATAGATATATATATACATATATATATAAAATATATTATATAAAACGAGATGTACGCAATTTCGAAAAAAAAAGGAAATATATAAAATAATAAAAAGGTAATTTAAAAAACTAAAAATTTTCACTGAAACTTTTAATTAAATTAAAAATAAAAAAAAATATAATCACATAAATATATGGTTTTCCACGTAATATTTTTAAGTTCAGGGCTATTTAAATTTTAATGAGTAATTTTTATATTGACTATTAATAAAAAAAAAAAAAAAAAACAAAAATATCAAATATTGAATTAACTTTATTTTATTTTGACGATTTATTATTCCTTTTTATTTTTAATTGAGACTTTTCCCACGTTTAAATTTTATAGACATATATATATATATATTGTACGCTTAATTAAACATATTATATATATTTGTAATTAATGCATTATTTTTTTCATTAAAAAAATATATAAATCTTATATGATACTTATTATTTTCACACAATATACATTTGTCCCAAATTCAATGAACCTTAGCTGAAAATGAAATTTGATTCAAAAATCCTAAATGCTAAATCTAATCCACCTAACTGTAAAAATTTTAAATTTAATATCGAAATATAATAAATAAGAGTAAATTTATTTTAAATGTATATAGTTGACTGGGTCAACGAACTTATAAAAATATTTTAAAACGAGGAAGAGTGTAGTAGAGTAGACTGTGTCAACTCTGGGATACCCGTATGACCGTAACATATACATTATATCATCCGGTTAATTACTTTAAGCAAAATTTCAAACATACAGCTTTATTAAGTGTAGTGTAATGCTCATATAAAAGAAGGAGTTGTATGGCAGCTACTCGAACCATCTACAGTAGACCAACCAAATTTTGCAGTAACTTTGGCCAATAGACTAAACTATTTTTTGCAAAATTTCAGACACCCAGCTTAATTAGGTGGAGAGGGATGCTCATATAAAATAAGAAGTTGTATGGAAGCTTCTCGAACCCACTGAAGTAGACCAACTAAATTTTGCAAAAAGTTTGGCCATAAAACTAGACTACTTTTGGCAAAGTTTCAGACACGCAGCTGTAATAGGTACAGAGTAATACTCATATAAAAAAAGAAGTTGTATGGCAGCTACCCGAACCCATGGACCAAAATGGCTTGATTTAAATAGCAATGACGGCTGTTGCAAAAAAACGAATTTGTGAAAATTTCAAGATCCTTACTCCTTTAAGTTATCGTGCGGACGGACGGACGAACGGACATACATAGCTAAATCGATTTGTTTTTCGATTCTGACCTGATCCATACACTTGAGTCTATATTTAACCTCGTCCTTATCTGCGTAACAAACGTAATGGCAAATTTATTATACCCTTTGACCATATAGTCATACGGGTATAAAAATTTACCAAATTGAATCTATCGAGTTTTTTGTTATCCTTGCAGTTGTTAAATACAAATTAAATGATTATAAGAAATAGTTCATAGTTGAGGAGGTACCTAACGCTGTGGTCGGTTCTGAACCAAAAAAAAATGAAGAACCTATACAAATAGTTTTAAATATATGTTGCTTGAATTTCATGATTATAGCTTTATTAGTTTTTGAGTTACTAGCTGAACGGACGGATGGTTAGACATTTAGCTAAATCGACTCTGAATTCAATTCCGAGCAACAATATAAATACTCTTCCATTTCTATCATATGTCTAATTCAATGTATTACAAACGTACAGCTTATTAATATACTCGAAAACTTTTGTTCTGTAAAACACTTTAAACTTACTAGTAACTTAATGAAGTATTACTATATTTATAATATAATTTTTAATACTTTTGCTGTTTTTAACATTCTTCTAACAAATTCCAAAATGCTTCTAAGAAATTCAAATTTAAAAGTCAAACTGGTAAAATGTTTTAATAAAATCAAATTAAACTTCCCACGAGATTATAAAATGTTTAAGTTCAACTTTCCACACAATTTTCCAAAAATTTTGCATAAGATAAGAAGGAAAATTTATTTTTGTTATTTTTATTATAATAATCAGCATGGGTGTTAATTACAAAGAATAGTATTTGAAGTAATAATCTTTAATAATCTTTGGAATATACTTAGCCACCTACTGTTCTTTGTCCAAGATTTTTTAAAATATTTGACTTTCTTTTTAATTTTATTTAACGATTTATTCTCTACTAAAACAGCTGTTAATTTATTTACCGTTATAGAAAATTTAGTACATTTTTAAAGAAAATCACTTTAAAATACAAAAAAAAAATTTTACTAAAACCAAATCAATTATTTTTGAATTGTGCAAATTACATATATAAAAATTTATAAATAGATTAAATTAAAGGAGGGCAGCAGGATAATAACACTAAAGTCGGTAAAATTTACTATTTTAATTATTTTTTATATTTTTGAAAACGAGTGGAACAGTGGATTACAGTGAAAGTTTTATTCACATCATATCAAATTACTCAGAATTCAGAATTATAAATATAGAATTTTGATATAAAGTGCTATTAAAAATAAATTAAAAGCGTTTCAATGCAAAGATACAAATATTATTTTTAATTTATTTTATTTTATTTTTTTTTTTTTTATTTCTCGTAAATATTTTCAACAGATTTATTTTTGATTGACAAAATGTTACACCACAATCACCAACAAACCAACAAATAAAAAAAAAGCAACAACAACATTAAATATTCTGGAAAAAAAAAAGTCGGTCGTAAATACCAATTATATACAAAAATTTTATATTTGCATACTTTTATAAAGCTTTCAATATTTAGGTTTTTATATAATATTTATTTATTTATACATTTTTTTTTTCAGTTCTGTTCCTTTATTTATGCTTCGTCCTGTTTCTGTTGTAGTTGTTGTATTTTTTTTTTCAATAAAATTTTTTTTTTTTTTCGGAAGGATATCAGGATAAAAAATGAATTATAAATGAGATGGATCTTTATGTTTGTTTTTATTTTTATTTCTGTTTTTGTTTTTTTTTTTATTTTTTGGATTTTTTTTTTATCACAGAAAAATGATTTAAGAGTCAGCCATCATGTTTAGATATTTGTTAAAATTAACAAATTGAAAATATAAAGCAATAGAATATGAAAAATGAAATAAAAATGTTAGGAGCTATTAAAGAACTTAGAAGATACAAATATTTAAATGTGTATATATATATATTATATATATATTAAATAAATATTTTGTGGCTAATTTACAAAGAAAAATTTATAATATGTATAAATGTATATTTATTTTAAGTAGCTTATCACTTAATATTAGCAAATGTACTCGTAATATTTTCACTTTCATGTTTTGTAGAAGCGTTGCTTTCCAGTTTGAGCTTTTTCTTATGTGTTATATAAGATCATGTTAAGTATTGTCATCCTTATGACATTTCTTTCCAATAAAAAACTTTATAATAAATTAGCAAAAACCGTTATTCAAATAACGGTAAAAAAATAAAAGTACTAAAAATTCATCAAAATCGAATTTTCTGAGAAAGCCTTTACATATTATGTTTCCAATTTTTCTCTTTCGAATAAACGGAATGTTTTTACCCACCTTTCATAAGAAAAAACCATGAGTGCTCTAACATTTACCGTTACCTAAAATATGACAAAAAAACTAATTATTTTTCTATAGAATATAGTATTTATCTGATATAATGATTTATAACATGAAATATAGAAATTTGACATATTAGTAAAACTCCTAAATCTAACCAATGGCGTAGTGGTTAAGACGACAACCTCCTACCTGCCAAGGTTTCGGGATCAAACACACCGGTGTGGTAACATATATATTAAAATGAGATATGTCGTTCGAATTGTATAAGTATATCGTAACAGTTTATATACTCTTTATATCCGTTTATAAACTCTTATGCAAGATAATAGATGGCGCACAAAATTTAACATTTGTTTATTCGTAATCATATAAGATAAGCATGCTCGAGTTATAAATGGCTTAGTGTGTTGTAAGCCTAGTAAGCCTGTCTACTGTTCGTACATATGCCAATATGTTGGGGTCATATTATATTCATCTTCTTAGAATTGATCTTAATGAATTCCACACACAATTTAAACATGAGATAATACTAGGCCTTATAACAAGTAGAAACGTCTTAGATTTTCAATAGATACAGTTCTATTATTTGTTTATATTGTAATATTTTGTATTTGAGTTTTATTGTATTTTATATCTGTGAGTTATATTATTCGATTAAATTATTTTCTAATATTGTTATATTAATGTATTTTTTATTAAAAATATAGTACTATTAATTATTGATTAAGAGCCCTTAGTTCGAACCCAATGGCGAATGGTAGCTTGAAAGTTTTTTCACTTTCACTGGGATTCGAACTCGGAAATTTCGCATGAAATTCGGGTATCGATACTCTAACCACTGTGCCACTCAGCCGTTTTTTAAATTAAGCTTAGTTTAAATGACTTACTGAATGTCCTATACTCCTTCAAGAAGTGAAAAAGGAACAAACAATAGCTTCTATTAATGTAAGGGAATTGTTGTAAATCGGTTTCCTTTACGGGACTCTTTTATAAAAGAAACTAATTTGTATTAAAACAGATAACAACCCAATATCTTAGGTTATTTATCAACAATAATTAAAACCTTTAGTGAGACGAAAAAACACTAAGCCAAAAAAACATTAGTAATATAAATTTAGAAAAATTATAAAAAGACTTAATTATTAAATAATTAAAGATAATGTTTCCGTTTACAAAAATAAATATTTAGTTTTCAAGTACTTCATTGCAAAACTTTAATTTAACAAATTAAAAAAAAAATAAGATATATATAAATTTTTTTAATTTGTTAAATTAAAAACCATTTAAAGTTTTTAATAAAGAACTTAATTTAAAAATATGTTGTATTTTCCTATGTTGTATTTATTTTTAAGGTGCAGTTCAAACGGTTTTAAGAACTAAGATTTTACAATTATCTTTAAATTTAATTTTATATTTTAATATATATATATATATATACGCTAATTATTAAAAGCTACCTTAACTACTTTAACAACATATTAACGAATGAATATAATACCTACTAAGCATCACAAAACCTGATAAAACCCATTTTATCCATTTAGTATTTACTTATTTGTATTAAGTTTTTTTTTTTTATTTTTTGCTTTGTAATTTTTATAATTGAAGAAATACATTTTACAAAATGTGTTTGTTAGAAAAATAAAAATTTTTTAGTTAAAAAATTCCATGGGTTTTTTTTTGTGCGCCAAAAAAAAAATGAGGAAAAGAAATTGAAATAAAACTCTGCAACGGAAGTTATAAGATTGTTCAATTGTTGTAAAAAAAATTACTAAAGAATAATAGCCTAAATTGCAGATTTTTTTTTTGTATTTTTAATTTTCTTTTGAACAAAACAATATAAAAGCTATATCTGAAGACTTACCTCAACATGTTTTTTATAACTCTCCTTATGTATCTATAGATACGATATTGTTTTTTTGTTTTTTTTTTTTTTTAAGATGAAGTAATAAAAACAGTACCCACAAAAGTGCAACAAAAAAAAACATAAAAATAAATATAGAAAACAAAAACTGCATCTTAATAACGTTTAGAGAATACCACCATTGCATTGTATAGATACTTTCAAAAGTATAAAATAAAACAAAAAAAAAACTAGGAATAAAAAGTGTGTCACACCAGGTGTTCTTTCGTAAAACTACCGCACATTAGCAATAATAAATTCAATTTAAAGACTTTTATACAAAAGCCCCATATAAATGTTATATAGATATTAAATGCATATTTCTAAATTTAAAAAAAAAAACAAAAAACAACACATAAAACGTTAAGAAATATAAAAACTGTTCATGTAGATCTTATACAATAGTTTGTTTGCAACTATAAAAATGAAATGAAATTCATTTTTTAATACAAAAATACTAAATGAAAATGAATATATTGTATTTGTATGTATGTACATATATGTACATTAAAAATCTTAAAAAAAAAGCAGAGATTATATATTTGTGTCCTAAATTTAATTCAATCCAATTGTTGGCCTATTAAACTGGTTCCATTTATTAAAAAAAAGAAAGAGAAAAGAAAAATTCAAATTAAGAATATACTCGTACATATATAGGATTTGTGAATATAAAATACATAGCTGAACATATATACATACATTATATTTGGATATATATATATTATGTAGAAATATGTAAACAAAAAACTGTTAATTAAATGAACATAATATTGCTGTTTAATATAAATCGAATTTATTTAATTTGGATCCTCCAAAATAATAACATTCAAAATTAATTATAACGGATATTTTAAGTGACTTTCATATTTTTAATGCAAAACGATTTTGGAATCCAAGACGACTTGGATTCTTAGAGTCGTTATTGCTTACGTGATTTTGCTCGAGTTCTCATACAATTTAACACTTTTTGATTAATTAGAATTTCGATAAATGATTGAAGCATCTTATGGAAATTTTAGTTCACTTCAGTCTTCAGTCTTCATGGAAGGGGTGATAAAACGGAATTCAATACAGTATTTATACCAGTCGACCGTACGAATCGATAACTCTGATTATAATTGTTAAGAATAAAGAGTGTATGTACCAATATTCAACTCAATATTAAATAGTTTGTGAACGAAACTCTCATAGATTTTTATAAGCTAGAATAAAAGAAAATTTCCTCAATACTCAATAATATAGCTATCAATAAATGAGTAGAGTATTAGTTGAGCTTTGTATTTGAGTTCTCTCTTATACAATGCTGAAAAAGAATATAAAAAAAAAACAATCCTATTTCAAATATCAAAATTAATTAACTAAGCAGCAAAACACTTAAAAGCGGTAGCTATGATAATATCTTCGATAATTAGAAATTTTATTAATGGCAGTTTTCGCACAGGAAACTATGTTTGCTAAGTTTTTGTAGATTTGAGTAAGGCATTTGACACAGTGGACCATCGATAATTGTTGCACAGAGTATATGAAATTGGAATAAGAAGACTGCCGTATGAATTACTAAGAACTTATTTGGTAAAAAGATTTATAAAAACGAAAGTTATGATATGTGTAGTTCTGAACGTGCTATAAATGCATGGATTGTCACAATGGTTAGTTCTCGAACCTAACTTTTATCTATTGTATGTGCACAATATGCAATTTTCTAACCTAAAAGCTGATTCTAAAATATTGGCTGATGATACATAGCTTATTTATACAGCAAAAATGCTGAAACATTAGAAGGATTTGTCGGTAATAATTCGAATTTATTTATGAAATGATTAGTTAAAAGTTTAAAGTTAAATTGGAACATAGAAAAAACAAAATACATGGTTTTTAAACGTCTAAATAAACCTGTTATCAATCTTAAAATTTGTATTAATAGTAGAGAAATTAAAAGAGAATAAATTTATAAATATCTCGTTATTATAATAGGTGACAAATTATCTTGGATTGATCATGTTAATTATACATTATAAAATAGATAATGCCATTACTAAGTTCTATTAGACAAAGTGGAATCATATTAGATTACAAATCATTTGAAATATTATTTCATGCACATATAAGATACAATGTGGCGACATGGTCGTGTTGTTCAAATATATTTAAAAGGAAAGTAGAAATTATTATTAATATATTTGTCTAGAATGAGGTGTAACAAACGCATTCAATTAAATGAAACGCATTAATATAAAAAAATAAAATATTAGTGTTTTGTTGGATGTGTTTAATTTTAGAAAATAAAATATCCAAAATTATCATTAGCAGGCCAAAAAAATATTTTATTTATTTTTAATAATAAAAAAATTTTTTTGATGAAATAATATTTAATTATTAGTTATGAATTAATTCATTTCAGCTTTAAAAATCACAGATGATTTTCTGGAAATTTTACATAAATAGTAAAACATTTTGTAAATAAAAATTAAGAAGACTATGATTCACATTAACATTTGTGTAGTAAGTCTTAATTATTCGCTTTGACGCATTGCTTAAGAAAATAAATCAAGCAACGTATCAAAATAATTTCAAAGCTTCCCTGATCTATCCCATATCTCTTTATTAACTCTCCCTCATCTATGCTCCATCCCTGCATCTATCCCTCATAATCTTTTAATTATTTTTATATTTAAAAAAAGTTAAAAATGGAAGAAAATGGTGTTAAGTTTGGGCAAGTGGCTTCGGGTATACAATAATACCTGAGTTTCATGCACCATAGAAGCCAAACAAAATAAATTTTTTTTAAACTAAATTAGGTACCAATATTAAAAAAATTCAAAAAAAAAATTTATAATTTGCATTTGATAATGCAACAAACAAGATTTAAATCTAAGCAAAGGAAACAATATAGAATGTATAGCAACATTTTTAGATCATTTAGAACATTTAGATTTAGCAACATTAGATCATTATTGAAACAAAATAAACCTATAAAAAAATTTAAATGCTTTTATTAATTTATTTAATTTAAGCAAGTACGCACTTAAATAAAAAAAAAATATTAATTGAAATTAAAAAAAAAATTATACAATGAAGGGATTTGAACTAACGACCCCAACATTTTATAAAATACGAAACATATAAAAAGTAGACTAACTAACTAATTCATCTTCAATTTTTTAAGATACAACAAGAAATTATATGAGTCATTTACTTATTTTTTGTGTATCTATTACTAGAATCGAAGCATAATATGCGTTATATTAAATGTAACGGTTGCAATTTTATTTAACATACTTTTAACATAATGTCTATAATGAAATTAGAAATAGTTTTTAATTAGAAAAAGTTCTTCTTTCAATTAATCTTCCGTCATTCTGTGACGGGCCAACAGCTAGTATTATAATAAACAAAGCAACCAAGAAACTCTGCAAACTAAATTGGAATACTCCAATCCTCATATTTAAACAAAATTGCTAGATTCCTTAACTTCTATCACTAAACTATCACTAAAAGTAAAGCATTACTACAAAAGAGAAGGAATATTCACAATTATAACACAAGAAACATGGAAAAGTAATGTCATGAAAAAACTCGAACTGAATTGTCTAGAAACAGTAGTTTTTGCTTATCCATAAGAATTTTTAACTGTCTTCCTGAAAATTTAAAGAAATGTTATGTTGTTAAACCAGTGATGAAAAAAACCAAGGGATTTAAAAAAAGCACATTTAATAAAGCAAATTATATAGTGCTTCATACTGAGTATTTAATCATTTACTTTTATAAAAATAATATTATAATTTAGTTATTTTATCAATTCATTATTAATTATGAATAATAGTGGAATCAATAATTAGAAATATAATCCCAATGCACTCAAGAAAACATGTTAACGGGTATCTCAATATAATGTTGGAGCTTTAATGTAAACATTTAATTTTGAAAATATGTATATACCCTAATGGGAAAAGTTCCCAAATTTTTACTAAACGAACATATGATGATTCTCGAGGATATGAGGGGGATCGACAAAAAAAATATATAAAATAAATAATATTATAATAATAATAAATACAATTTTAAAAAATCCTTTAGTGAATACTTATTGAGTCAATACAAATTTGAAAACATATTGTAATCAATTAACAAATCTATTAAAAATTTCAAGAATTTTGCTTTTGATTTAATTATAATTTAAATTAAGTATAAATTATTTTTGAAGTAATTTAAATTTTATTTATTACATAAAATATTTAAATATCAAAATATCATATATGTTTAGTAATTATTTTTTAAATAGCTAACCTAAATGTACTCAACACTTTTATTCCAAAAATTAAATATTTTCTTAGTAAATATAATAATAATAATAAAATTAAAAATATATAATTGAATGTAATTAATTCAAATATTTACACTTTATTATATTGAATTATTATATAAATTTTTAAAATTTATAAAATTACAATTTATTAAATTATTATTAAATTATTGAAATTACTATCTATATATATATATGTAATGTAGGTATATATATATTTGTAAATTGTACATATATACTTTATTTATCCTATCAATTACATTATTAAGTATCTCTTATTATTATTTTTATAAGTTCATGTCTCATATTATTGTTTTTGAATACTTACATTTAAATTTATATTTTTATGTACTATCTATTTATATTTGTATATATATATATGTAATGTTTATATATATATTTATATTTAACTTAGGTATATACTTCAAAATCTAAATTAATATTTAGAGAGATGCTATGAATATTAAGTGTTGTTGTTGTTTTTTTTATATTTATTTTTTCAAGTCAAAATATGAAGTCTGTTAAGCTATGAGCTGAAATGTTTTTGGCTCCTAAATCTTTTTAAACATTTATTTACGCAAATCTTTTTGTTTCTTTGTTTTTTTTTTTATTTTTGTAAATATATATTACATACATATAATAATACAAAAAAAAAAACAAAAAAAAAATAACGTTCTCGTTGTAAAGAAGTCCTGAAAATTTATCGTGAATCTAAATTGAATTCCATTGCCTTATTTGCATAAACATATGTTGTGCGATATTTTCATAATACCATCTTATTGAATTAGAAATTCCTCTAGCCATATTCTGATTGTATATCTAGTATGTATGTGTTAGAATATAATATTCTTTTTTTATATATAAAGCATTATTTGCTGATTGAGGAGTTTTCTAAGAATTGTAAAACTTTTGAATATAAATTCGTTCGTTTTGTTGGAACCATTTTTTTGGAACCATTTTTCAAACTACGATCTTCGATATATAAAAAAAATATAGAAATGAAAAACGTATACATAGAGATAGAAAATTTTACCATAAAAAGATAAATATAACAGTTAGTATATGGATATTTACATACATAGATACACAGTAAAGAAAATTGAACATTATTATGCATAGGTTTTTTAAATCGAATTATTATTTCAGTATTTGTATAAAAAATATTTTTTTGGTCATATTTTTTTCCCATTAAAATTGGCATTAACTTTAAATAAAATACAAATTATAATAATTTTTCTTCTAACGAAATCCAAAAAAAAAAACGAAATAGCAAAAAAAAAAAAAATTACAAAAAAAAAACAAACAAACAAAATGATAAACTTATGATGGGTTTCAAGTATTGTTCTTCACGTTTATTTGTTATTCAAATTTTAGACAAAGTATTTAAGAAAAAAATACCAAAAAAAATTAACAAATTTTGTAATCGTAATTTGAAATTATGTATTTGTTTAACTTATTTGGAAATTTGTATTGTTTATTTTATAAAATAATGGAACCTTTTTTTAATAATGATAAGTTATCGTTTATAAACTGTTTGCACAATAATTTGACCTTGGATATCTTATACTTTCGCTTCTCATTTCAGTTTGGAGCATTTTTCTCGGTGTTCTATATTTGAATATTGTCCAATGAAATCTTCATTTTGTTCCACGGTGTCTTTAATGAATAGTTTGTTATAACTTATGACTGATAAATTTCTAATAATTAATTTAAAGTTATAGCGAACAACTGTCGCAATTAGCTTAGTGAAATAAATAAATTATATAAAATGCTTCTCTGTTAAAATTTCTTATTTTGGTATATAGATGAGTAGGTGGCTAAATTGGAATTATAGAAATTCAATTTTTTTAAAGGAAGAGGAAGTGTGCGCTTAAAAACTAACTGTACCTATAATTCTGAATAATTTCTTTTTTTTTAAGCGCTAATTGTTCAACTGCATTCGGATAATAAGCCTGTCTATACCTTCGGTATATGTTGGAACAGGGAGCCATATTATAATTGATCTTAATGAATTCCACATACAATTTAAACTTGAGATAGTACTAGCCTTTTTAACATGTAGAAACGTATTAGATTTTAATAAAATTTTACCTGAGAATTTTCTTTGGTATGTTTTTTGGTAATATACTATTAAGTTTTATCAGGGGGGCGTCTTTAACAAATTTCTAAAAAGAAGTTGAAAATTGCAAATTAATTCCAATAAAAATATCCTTATCTGCCCAATGGCGTAGTGGTAAAGACGCCGCCTTTCTTGTCGAAGATCTCGGATTCAAACCCTTGTCAGATCATATCTAATAAAAAAATATATCGTAAAATAGTATATTTATACCGTAATAGTTAATACCGTAATATAAGATAAGATTTAATATATGTAAATATGTATATATCAAATTACTTTAAAAAATGTAATAAAATATAAATAAAAATTTTTCTTTCTTATATTTCTTATATGTATATGGCATTGCCCAAGTCATTTAGACTAAGCTCGGTTGTAGTTATTGTACAGGATTATGAGTACACAAATGCTAAATTTAACAAAAGAAATTATTTTATATAACGATATAAACTAGGTATTACTATATACTTATACAATTTTTATGATATATTTTTTCTTAAAAGATAATTCTTTTGAAAGGTCGGCTTCTTATATCCTACGCCATTGCTCAGTTTAAGTAATAACATAATGTAAATTATTTTACGACTTCTTTTAAAATCAAGTGAAACCCCTGAAAACATTTGTTTAGGTTGAAAAATATTTTGTAAATGTGTAGGTGCTTAATAAAATGCATATAAAATTTCTGCAAATTTTCCCTTCATTTAAAACGTAAACTGTAAACAATTATATCGATACACTTTCAAGGCTGATTTTATACGTAGCGAAATTCGCTCTAATTCTAAGCCGAATTCGTTGAAAAAACCATTTTATATTGCTTTTGTTATTTTGGATTCCCAAATGGTTCATGTTACATATAATGGTTTTGTAATAAAAATACATTAAAATAATAGGAGCCCCCTATTATACGGTCCCTGCATATTTAAAAAATACTTTACAATAACAATAAAGTTATGCAATAACATAAAAGCTTTTTTATTTTTGCACAAGGACAAAACAAAAACATTTTGTTTTAATTTACACGTAGACTGACACATGTTTTGATTATTGTAGATTAGATAGAAAATGAAATGGAAAGAAACAGTGGATATAAACTTTTTTAAAAACAATTTTTTAGAATAGTGATATATATACATAACATACATATATATATGAATTTTAATATTGAATTCTTTCGACTGCAAAATATAAATTGAACACATTTTGGATTTATATACGGGTACAAAGCTTATTTTATAATTGATAAAAAAAGCAAAAGTTTTAAAAGCACTGGTTTTAATACTGATTATTTATTTACAAATATTACACTTTTTTTTTTTGCTTCTATTGTTTTTTCCACTATATAAATATTGTGGTACATAAGTATATTACATCTAGTATATAATATTGTTATCTCTTTTATATCCTTGCCAGGTCGGATGTAAAATTATCATCATAATAGTAAAAAATCGTTTCTATTGTATATTTTCTTTAATGACTTTTAATGATTTCCTCGTTTACTGTAAAATTTTCATTTCTTTTTCTCAATATTTTTCTTTTTTTTTTTTTTGTATTTTTTTATGTTAATTTCTTGTTGTCAGAAATATTTTTTCCAATTCTTTTCATATTTTAATTTTTTTCCATTTTAAATTACCTACGTTTTCTGCACTTTGCTTTGACTAATAATAAAAGAAGGAGAAAATACTGTATAATAGTTTTAACAAAATTTAACATTTCATTTAAAGTCATTTAAAAAATATTACAAACTAATAAAAGATTATTAGTGTAGAGAAAAACAAAAATGGTAACAATGAAATCTTAAAAAAGATTTAAAGGAATTATTATTAAAATGTATTTTAATTTAATTTCTTATTAAATCGAGTAAATAATTAAAAAGCTGAGGTTTTTTAAAACAAGGATTTTAAAATTAGCGATATTTATGCTATGATGGAAGAAAATTATGGAGGATTTCACATTTCCTTTAATAATACAAAATTTTAAGAAATACATAACATGTAACTGTTCTATTTAAAATTTTGTATATCACCTTTATTAATTTTAGCAAATTTGCCAAATATAAATATTAATCTATCATTATTTTAAAATGGTTTGTTTATAATATCAAAGAATTTAAATTGCACTATATATATTTATGGAATATGGAATAATTATTAAATATGTATAATTTTACTTTAATCATCTGCAAAATTACGATAAAATGTAGAAAATTTATCAAATCATTTTTGAAAAAAGTCTATTTACAAAGTGACTTAATATTTAAAAAGTTTCAAAAACTTTTAAATATTTCAAATCTTTTAATCTTCGACTTAAAGAAGGAATTGAATTGACACATTGAAGATGACGTAAAGTAGTGTTTTATATTTTTCTATGCATTTCTTATGGGTGTATTGAAAGACAATAGTGTTAATGGCGACAACCGGCACCAGACAGTGATTTTTTTTATTTTGCCGTCCGGCGTCGTTGTCGGTATAGTACGAATAGAATAAACACGTGTCTCCACTTCAGTGTAGTGACTGGAATATAAACATTGAATGATATAATGCTAATTACTTTTATAAAATTTCAATTATACAACCTATTATACTTTCAATTATGTATAAATGAAAAATTTGATAGGCAGCTCTGCATATAATTTGCAGTACTTTTAATATTAATAAATTGAATTCTATAAAAAAATTGCGGATGTAATTTTAAAAAATTACAATAAATTTTAACTGATTATTTATATAAGTGTGGACGATAACCATGGGGAAGCATTTCAATTGCTCCTCTATTTGAAACCCTTCGGAATAGATATGATGGAAATGGATACGGATCACATTGATCTTAGCATCAACAACTTAATAGATTTTACTTTTTGTGTCCATATAAAGGAATTTTTCAATATTTTAAAATATTTAAACCATATTTTAGTCATCAAGGTATACGCTAATTTTGTTGAGAACTTAGCATAAACCTATTAGAAGGATAAAAACTTAACAAAACCTCTTTAACATAATAAAACAATGTGTATCCCACGTACACAAATACTTTATACTATTAACCATATGTACTATTTAATTCGAAGAAATTTTATATTGAAAAAATTGAAATAAAAAATTTTAAAACACTTTTGACAGTTACTTTTGGTCACCTCGTGCTTAATTGAATGAAATAAAACTAAATTGTTCATTTAAAAATAAATTGTATTTTTTAAATTTGAAATTTCTATACCTATTCCTATTGTACGATTACGATTTTGTATTTTGAATTCCTACATAAAAGTATATTGTATAAAAACCTAAACAAAAATGCAGTCTTAAAAAAGTATTACAAAATTGAATGGTAAACGATTTTCATAGTTTTTCTCTTACAGCAATTTTAATAAAACTATAAAACGGATTTGAAACAAATTTATACATATGGGTGATATATAATATATTTGCATACTTTTTGCAAAACACTTTTTTGTTCAAGCAGAAATGAGGAAGAAGAGTGTAGAAGAGTTGTACTGTGTCAACTCTGAGATACCCGTATGACTGGAATATAAACATTGAATGATATAATGCTAATTACTTTTGTAAAATTTCAAATATTAGACTTTGAGTTATATATAAATGAAAATATTAGTTGAAAGGTAGCTCTTCAAAACTCTTCCACTACACCGACTACACATTCAGCTTTATTAGGTATAAAGATGTATGGCAACTACTGGAATCCACTTCCCTACCCCAACTAAATTTTGCACAAACTTAGGCCATTAAATCAATTTACTTTTCGATTCTGATCCGATCCATGCCTTTAAGTCTATATCTGTCTAAAATAGTGCGTAGAGCTAATGTAGAATGCTAGTGCGATAGGTTGGGAAACGACGTTATTTTAAGTTTAATATGTGCATATATATCAGGTACTACCAAATTTTTTTGGGTTATGCTTCCATTTTTTTTAGTTTAATTTTTTTCAAAAAGTCTTAACTTAATAATAAATAATAACTTAATTTATAATGTAGCTTAGTGTCTGAAATTTTATCAAAAGGAGTTAACTTTAATGGCCAACAGCTACACAAAACATATTTAGTGTAGTGCATGCGGTTCGAAGAGCTACCAATTATATTTTCTTTTATACATAACTTAGAGTCTATAATATGTTGTGTATCTGAAATCATAAAACGGATGACATACGAATATCCTTAAGTTGACACAGTCTACTATACGATCTTCCTCTCATTCTTTAGTTTTCTTATAAATTATAAATTTTAGAATTTTTTCCTCGAATTAACGTGTTATTTGCATTAGATCTTTATGTTGTACAAGATGGGTATCAGATTGACTTTTTCAAGTACGAAATAAACTTATACGCTTAACTAATCAAAACTAAGTTCAAATTTTGAATTAACCACCTCCATAGGAATTATTTGTTTACACATTTTGATTAAAAAAATTAAATAACTTATTTAGCAGGTTCTACGAACCTTGAACATCCTTAAGTTAAGTCAGCACTTTGTTCAATTCTGAGATCCCAGGTAGTTGAAGATTGGAAGTTTTGTGAATCTTGTCGAAATTTCATCTTTTTTCTGACCTAATTCCTCTTCAGTTCTTGGGATTTCCATAAGTTAAAGGCATGGTCCATTACCAGATTGAGGATTTCTTTTGTGATTAGCATATCTACAAAGAAAAAGAAAACAAAAAAGGAAAGTTTTCTTTTTTTAATTTTAATAAATACTTATTCACTGGATTTTGCACATGCTTGAGTGAATAAATTTCTGGATTCAACCTGTGAATTACGTAAAAAATGTTATTAACCTCATATCTCCTTTTTCCAAACAATTCAACTTAACTCTTGTGAGATCTAATATAAGGTAATATACTACATAACTAAAGGTTGAAGTTTGTGTACTTAAAAACAATTGTAACAGAAAGTATATTGGAAGTGATATTTTTAATTTATAATTAAATATTAATCATAAGTGTAAAGATATGTTTTAAATTGTTTTATCAAATCTTTTAATCTTTATGTATAGTGACCATGATAGTATTAGTAAACGGTATTTTTTTTTTCAAAATTTAAAGGTTTAAAATAAATTGATTACAATCAAAGTTTGAATTTTACAACAAGTTCATTTTATCATAAATAATTTTCAGAGATAATTTAATTTCCTTCACTGTAACGCAAAAAATTCCAATTTTACTAATTTCAACTTTTATCTAGATTTAAAAACTCAGTTATCTTATAACTGTTATTTAGTTGTATAGTCAGATACAATTTATGATATTTAGATTTTATATATAAATATATAGTATTAGTCCAAGATAATTGGTTGCTCACTTTAAAATTCTGACATTGAAATGGAAAATTTTAATAAAAAAAAATTTTTACTTTTCTACTTTTCTTTTTTAAAATAAAATTTTCCTATTTTTGTTTTTATTTTATTTTTTTTTTAATAAATTGTACAATGTGAACTATAAAAAAAAAGTGTTGCACGTTTTCTGCACGTAATATAATCATCATTATGAATAAGGGGAGAAAATTTAAGTAGCAAACACGGAAAATGTAGAAGATAAAAAACTAAAATAAAAAATAAAAAATCTGGCATCTCTATATTGAATAAACATATAATTAAGATCTGTAGATAAATATGTGACTATATAACCATATATGTATATAAACTTACAATTAAAAATCAGTTCAGTGTATCTTCTTCAGAAAGGTTTCATTAAATTGAAATTGAATGAAACATTCACATTTATTTAAGCACATTTTTCAGTTAATGAACGGAAGAATTAATATAGCAGCTCATTTAAACATTTCTTTTTTATTTCAAATAAAAAAAAGGGGAGTTGGTTGGTTGACTGGCACATGTAAATGGATTTTATTTTTTTTGCAATTTTAAGTGTAGAGTATGCAGTGTAACAAATTTACAACTGGCATTTTATAGCAATTACAACTAAATTACTGTATGCGGTTACCATTTCTGGTTTTAAACGTTTTTTAATGAATTTAAAATGGACTCCGTATATATTTGAGGTTTGTATCTCTAACTGCAGTTCCTTTAGAATTTGTTCTTAATTTAATTTTTTTACTTTTTTTTTGTATTTGTGCAAAATTAAATTTCATATGTGATACTAGCCATTGAGAATAAGGTAAACTTACCGCAATAGTTTAAAAAAAAAAATTGTATATATATATTACATAAGAAATAAGTTATTTTGAGATTTTATCTTTTACTTTACGCGAAAATGTATCTTTGGAATAAAAAGTTATAGATAAGAATAAAATGTACGTATGTCGGAAATGTGGTTAATTAAATAATTTCTGTAAAGTGTTATGTTCACTTGCACAATATCATTTCTAGATTATGTTGTACAACACTTGTACTTTGTGTTTAATTTAATTTTTAAATATTAATCTAATAATGAACGAATGCTGTTTAAAAGTTTTCAAATTTTAATTTAATTATACAATTTGCCATACAAAGTACAGATAAAGATACAGATCAAAGATCATCTTGAATAGTTCAAACTAAAATTGAACACTAGGTGACCCTTTTTTTATCTTCTTACTTTAATAGTAGCCGCATTACGGCAGTCATTGTTGCAAAAGATAATTTTGTACTTCAATTAAAATAAAACTTTTTTATACAATTTCATATAGGCGATTTTTTTTATAAAATGCATCTCTTGTATTTCTTTGATTATTTTGAATGTTGAAATGTTTCAACATTAATATCAAATTCTTATACACAGTAATAAAAAAAAGAGTAAATAAAATAAAAATTAAAACAAAATTTAATCTACTCAAACATTATTATCATCAAAATGTGACAAATTCTTGCCAAACGGAAATAAATAGTTCATATAAATACAAAAAAAATTAATTTAATATAAACGATAGGTCAATTTTATTTCATTTCATTTTTGGCATTGAAATAACAATAAAATTTTTATATAAAATGTCAAAAAGAATAATGTTTTATTTTATAAGTGCATATAAAATAAAAAATTAATTGAAAATATATAAAATATTCTAGTTGCCGTTCGTCAAAAACGAATCTGAAGATTCAAATGGATAGATTATAGTTTTTAATCAAAAATGTCAAATTGAACAGAAGCGTTGTAAAAAAGGGTAGGAATTATCCATTTTATAATAAATGAAAAATTATTGACATAAATCGAGCATTTGTCAAATGTTTAAAAATTTTTATTTTCATTGCCGCTTGTTTCGTAGATTTTTTAATGCTGTGACTGAATTTTGTTGCAGCGGTCTGTGTATCAACATATTCTATGGAAAATTTTTATTTTATTAAAATTTCATCAACAATTTTGTTTCAGAAACTTTTTTGTTATGTGTCATAAGAATTACTTGTCGTTTACATACTGTCGCTATAAATTGTTGCTATCGACATCTTTTTTGAAATGTCAATTTACTGTCCCAGAGCAAAATAATCAATTGCAAATTAAAAAACCAGAAATTAAGAGGAGAATATTGGTTAACTCTCATTTACGACCCTAATTTTTCATAGAATGCCTTGATACACAGACCGATGCAACAAAATTGTGTCATAACATTTAAAAATTAACGAAAACAGCTGCAATGAATAAAACTACCTTTGATATTGAAACTAATATTTTTAGAGGTTTTTAATGCTTTGAAGATGGTCACAAAACATTTTTTGAGGATTCTTTATTAAAAATTCTTTTAAATTTTAACCATGGTAAAGCATTGAATTAAATAAATGTACATTTAGCTCTATCAGTCAAGCATAGTACAACGCTTCTTCTTAAAATAAAACTTCTGCTTTTGTTTATTTTTTAAATTTTTTGACATTATAAATATAATTTGAAGTTTCATTGTTCAGACTGTCTAAAATTTTCTTTGTCAGTTTTCGCAACAGTGCGCTGTTTGTAACACAAAAAGTAAAAGACAGTACTGGTTTGCATTAGATACCAGCAGTTTATAAATGTCAGATTTGCCCAAAATTTTAAAAATAAATCTGTTAAGAACAACATCCCAAAACCGAAAGTTTAGACATGTTTAGAAGAAATGAAAGAGATCATGTTTTTTTTAAAATAACAAAATACCAAATGATACATAAATTTTAATTAACATAATATATATATTTTCTTTTTATAAATTTTATTTTCATTAAAAAATTTAAAAAAAAAAATTTTTACATTCAAAATAATTTTGGGTTAAAACCTTATCTTATCTAAAAATTTTCATCTTAACTACAGAATAAATTAATATAATATTATACATACACATACATATACATATTACATTATATATAGTTTTAATGTTTATGAATATGATATTAATTTTTTTTTTAATTCTTTTCAACCCTTTCCTAAAAAAGAAAAGCTAGAAAAGTGCCCCAAATTACAACAGCTTTTGTTTAAATTTATTTATTTTACTTACTTGCACACATACATACATATATACATGCCATAAACATATGAAATTTTTAAACTTTGGCCATTTGCCCAGTATGTTTTTTTTTAATAATATATATATATATATATATTTTGGCACAACTGTGTATGTTCATTTCTTCGTCATTAAATAAATAAAAAAAAAAGTAAAAATAAAAAAATGAAAAACCACCTAAAGAAATACACAATAAATAAATGAATAATTAAATAATTGCTCAAGCTATAAAAATGTTACTAAGATAAAAGAAAGAAATTAAAAAAAAACCCAAAAATTGTTACTTGTAGCATGTTGCTTACAAATTCAGTTGATTTCTTGATTTTTCTGCGGTAGGTTTCATTCAAAAAATTAAAAATAAGTTTAATTTAAAAATTAAAATAATTAAAAAGTTTTTTTTTTTACAAAATTTGCCTTAAATCAATTCTTAGTGGTAACAAATAGTACAAAAAAGGACATATATAAATTATATGTATATATAAAAAATATATATATATAAGAAAATCTTTCAAAGTTTTCTCAAAGTACAAGTTATAGTTTTAATAAGTGTTTCTGCATTTACAAAATTCTAAAATTTTTGATATTCAAAAATATAAACTTTAAATTAAATAGGTATATATGTATATTATTTCTGGTATGTACTTGTTTTTATTAAATATTAAATTATATATAAAGTGTATATTATAAATAATT
Organism: Dolichopus griseipennis; assembly: GCA_963082915.1. Lineage (NCBI taxonomy): Eukaryota > Metazoa > Arthropoda > Insecta > Diptera > Dolichopodidae > Dolichopus > Dolichopus griseipennis. The sequence continues at coordinate 1,469,315 of OY720441.1, forward strand.
TAGTATGAAAGTTTATAAATAAATTTAGAATTATTTAAAATATTTGCTATTAAATTTAAAATAAAAATGAATATATATATATTTATAATTACATCAATTTTCTAAGAGGAAATTTTTAAACAGGATATATTTGTCTAATAGTATTACTAGGATCCAAATATTATCAAAGTTCCTATACTTCGTAGATCAAAGAAAATCATTGTCCCATAACCTCTGTTAACACTATGAGTTGCAATTGTATTTCTTCTTTCTCTTTCGAAATAATGCATTTAAAAAAAATTTAAATTTATTTTGAATTTAAATAGAAAAAAATTTCGGCTTTAATTCAATTTTTTTTAAGTAAACAACTCTATTAAATATTTTGTAAATTTTAGATATTGAGTATCTAACGTAATTTTTTTAGATATTTTAGATATTAAGTATCCAAAAAAGTTCCCAAATCAAAAATGAAAAAAGCCGCCAAAAAAGCCGTATGATACTTTGGGTGACTTTCTTCCTTAATTTCGGAAACTTTTATAAAAATTGTATTTGGTTAGTTTCCTCATGAAAGGGAGTTGAGAGTTGATTTCAAAATCGTGTTATACGTCTTTTACACAATATTTATTATATATATATACACAAAATATATATATATATATATATATATATATATTAAATATATATATATATATATGTATGCGCGATTTTAAATTAGAAGGCATAGAGTTGGATTTATAGTTCTGAAAAGAGGGAATACCCTAATTTTAAATCTCTCTGCACTCTCTATTGAAAACTCTAAGATCCCTCCTTAATCAAAATTTCGCATATACATATAGAATAATTATTTTGTAAAAGGCAAATAATCAATATAATTTTTTTTAGTTGCTAATATTGTTTTTGTTGTCTCATTGGCACTTTTGCCTGTGGGACGTCTAACTTTGCACAGTTTACTCACGAAATTTACACTCAACAAATAATTTATATATGGTGGAATATTGCCAATGTAAAATTGGTTTTTTGAAAAGCTGAGAAGTAGATGCAATATTTTGTATTTGAGTTATATAGTATTTTACATCAGTGATTTATATTATTTATTAAAGATATATAATTATTAACTATTGATTAAATCATTTATTTGAGTCCAATGGCGAACGATAGCTGATGCGAGTTGAAAACCAGGTAAAACTTTATCTCACTTTCACTGGGATTCGACCCCGGGCTTTCGCATAAAAGGTCGACATCTAACCACTGTGCCACCCAGCCGTTAAAGCACCTTTGATCGAATGTCTGTTTTAAAATTTTTCAACTTGATTTCCTTGTAAAATTAATTAACCCATTTGCTTTAATTAAATTATGTTAAAATTTTTTAGAATAGAATATTTCACTTGAGAACGAAAGTTTTTAATTTCGTGAGTTTCAGTGCAAAAAAAATAATTAGAAATATTTATACAAACGTATATTTAAACTTAATTTAATAAATTAAATTGCAATATTAAAATTTAGTTAATAGATATTTTGTTATTTATACTTTGTCCGAACTTTTTATTCTATGGCACTATTCTACTACCCCGGGTTTTTCAATAAGATTGAGAAATAAATTACGTTTCGTTAAGTTGGTGTTCATTAAATGTATAAAAAATTTCTAATCACAGGATACCATCAGGAATACGTTCTGTAATATGTATAGAAACTATATGTTTATGTATAGAATCTTGTCCGGATGTTAATATTTTCAATAGTCCCATACTTACATACCAATTCCATTTTGTAATTTTTAAATACCTAAAACTTCAAAATTTTCCATTTTATAATATAATTTTAGAAATCCACGTTAAACCAACTTATTTCATTTTTATTTTTAGCGAATTCTAGTCATAAATTTAAAATTTTTTTTTTTATTTTAAATATTTTCCTTAATTTATTACAATAAATTTTTTAAACATATTCATTTTCACATTTAGCACCACAAATGACAAAATTAATTAAATGTAAACTAATATCAATAGCAAAATATTCCTTCATATATAAATTATTTGTTTAGTGTAAATTTTCTACCCTTAATTGTCACTGAATCTGTAATCATTAATATGGACTTGAATAATAAATAATTGCTACGTAAACAAAATTCATTTGAAATCAATAAAAATATATTATATATATATATTAAATATATATAATGAACATGAATACATGCGCGGCGATAAAAACATGAGTATGAACAAATGAACATTCAAAATAAAAACAAATGTGGCATTATTTGATAAATAATATGCTAAGATTTCAGTTTTTTGTGTATTAATTACAACAACAAAACACATAAAACGTGCACTACAAAAACTTAGTAGCAAAAAAAAAAACAGAAAACAAGGTTATTATCACTTAAATTTGTATTTGAATATAACAGATAACAAATTAATAAATCAAACAAAATTACATAGACTTATCGTCAAATGACTTAATTATAAGTTACTTTGTATAACAATTTAACTATTATGTGTTTAACTGTGTTTTTAACCCTTAATTTAATATTTCAAATATTAATAATAATAATATAAAAGGCAATAACTCTATGCTTTTTTTTTTGAAATCTTGAATTTTCAGTTCCAGCTCAGTAACATGCATTAGACCGATTATTATCTCTAAACATTAGTAGTTAGAACTGTCAATTTTTCGAACTAATTCATAATTTCTTAGATTTTAAGAACTTCTTACATTATGGATTCCAATTAACAAATCTCTTGCTTAGAATAAAAAGACTTTCGAGTTAAGTGACAATATCTTCTATGAAACCATATTCTGAAAAAATGATTCCTTTTTTTGTCAAAGATTTGAATTTCAGGTTTGTTAGTTTAATACCAAAGTCTCGAGTCGAACTTGACCTTAAATATTTTTTGTATCCAATTCAATCTCCAACTCCATTTAGATTTAGATGCTTATACTTAATTCATACCGACTATGGAACGCTATTTGACGCGTATTTTGAGTCGAGTTTGATTGTCTTTCAATTTTTGATTGAATTATTTAAAATCAATTAAATTTCTCTTTAAAAAACATGTTTGTCAGCTTATGCTACATAGTTCTAAGTTATAAAAGATGTAAACATATGATTGTAAGCTCTTTAAGCTATAAATCTGCAAAATTAAAATTCAGACAAATTAATAAATAAATAAAAAAATTATTATCAAAGTCATTTATTAAAATTTGTAAGTATATATCTTTTTTTTTAATATAATATAAAAAACCGTTTTATAATTTCGATTATTTGCTTCAACAAATTAATCTATCTCAAAATAAAACATGATTTTATAAATATTCTAATATTCCATAATAATAATCTAATCATAAAAATATTTAATATAAAAAAAAAACGTCCCTTTAAAAAAATTATTTTAATAAACTCTATATATACCATTATAGAATTAAGTAATATAATTTTCTTTAATACCTATATTTAATTTTCATCAATATATAATATATAAATTTTCTTTTATATCATTAGTCTCTATTTCTTTTATTCTTTAATAAAAGTCTCAGCTATAATTTAATTTTAGGGAAATTTCTCATAAATTTTATCAAAATGAAAAAATCCTTTTTTGTTTGAAAATGACATTTAGGATAAATCCAATAAATAAAAAATTTAGCTTTTTTTTCTCTTTTTCCCACCTTCCCAATTCAGATCTCCCTCTCCATTTCTAACTTAGTAATATAAAACCTTTTTTTTTTTTTTTTAAGTTTTTGAAGATTCTTAAGATATTCAAAAAAGGCTGATATCAAAAAGATTACAAAGAAAATATGAAAAAAAAACAAAAAAATAAAAACAAAATAAAACTATATATAGGGAGGATATTCATACTTCGCATATCCTATTTTGTATCATTCATTCTTTAATATTTTGTGTTTTTGTTTTTTGGCCGGGACTTATCCAATTCATCATCTAAATTGCTGGATGCTTATAAACAAAAATCAACAAGTATTCCTTTAATTTGACATAAATATCGAATCGAATTTTGATTAAATATTCTTAAGATAATATTTCAAAAAAAAAAATTAAGCAGATTTGTATACAAATTCAAAATAGTTAAAGAGACAAATAATATAATCTACGAATTTATTTATTAGTCAAATGGTAAATTTATTTCTATACAATAATGTGTATGTGTTATAATAGGGTTGGCCACGAAATCCCAAGTACAAAATCCCAAAATTAAAATTCCAAACTCAGAAAAATCTCAAAATTCGAGTTATAAAACCCAAAACAATCTAAAATAAATAGTATGGTCATTGAATAAATATGCCGAACTCATAAGCCCTTTAATCAGTAAGTACTTCTTTAATTTCTTAAATAAAAAATTCTTACAAAATAATTGATTTTGATATCGGGGTATACCGTCTTCTGTTAATTTAAATAATGCAAGCTCAATTTCTGATCTAACACTAAAATCAAAAGAATGGTGTGTCAGGTCGTCATACCCATTTAATAAAAAAAAATGAATACCAACTAATTCAGAATATTGTTTAATGTATATATATATAATTTTTTTTTAATTTTTCGCATTGTGGAATTTAGCAATTTCAATTTTTTATAATTTGGGAGCTTTTTTTTTAAATTGGGATTTTGGTATTTGAGATTGTTTACTTTGGGATTTGTTTACACTCCCCATTATAAAATATACAAATACAATAATTGAGATATAAAGTTAAAAAAGATAAAAAAAAAAGTATTTTGGAAATATATAAATGACCGATAGAATTTAATAACACTGTTACAAAATGAATGATAGATTTTTTGTCCCTTATGACCCAATCATTAAAAAAAAAAACTAAAAAAATAAATATTTTTTTTTTTTTCGAAAAGAGAAGATAGAATCAAATTTACGGTAGTAATTTGTATCTTAACATATTTTTTTTATCTTTGTAAAATAATCTTTATTTCCAATAATGCATTCCTAAAAGTTAACATACAGGATTACAAGGCAAATCAAGAAAAATTAATGATAATATTTATATATATATATACATAAATATATTTATATATATATAAAAAAAATTAAATTTTCTCTCATTTTTACTATCGCAACCGTATTTAATAGGAAGGAAATTATTTATATACTATAATATATATATATTTATATTATATACCATTAAAATTGTACAAGACTTTTCCAATTTAATGTTTCCAAAAAAAAAAAAAAATTGTTTTTGTTTTTTTTTTTTCTCTATATTTTCGGCAATCAATTTCAAACCAATTTTCGTAATTAAAAATTATCTTTTGTTACTCAATAAATTTTCAACCCCTGTTTACAAATTGTTTATCTACATCCCTGAATTTTAAAAATATATAAAAACCATATAAATTATCTATATAAATAAATATATATATATATATGTACTTACATAAATTATATAAAAATACATACATACATACATATATGATTATTTTCTAAATGTTACATGAGAGATTTATTAGATTTAATGGGATTGGATTTTTCTTCTTTCATTCTTTTACTAATGCTTCGTCTGCTCATCAACAGGATTTCATGTTAAACTTCAGAACTTCAGATACTGCAGACAAAAGTAATGACATGAATGAATAGACAAAAGTCCTAGAGAGATTTTCATTTTGTACTCATCTTTTATAAAAATATACAATACAGAAAAAAAAATAAAAAAATATGACGGGATAACGAACTGGAAAAAGTTTGAAATTTGTTTGTATTATTATTATTATATTTATATATATATATATATATAAATATAATATTCTGTATTTGTTTTTTTTTTTAAGGACAATGATAGTATCTTAAAGTATAAGTAAAGTAAATGTAAAGCAAAATTATGTTTAATCATGCGAAATTTATGAAATGATTTAATTTAGAAAGAATGCTTTGATATTACAATTTCTTTTGTAATTCTATGATATGAAAATGAAAATATTTTATTATTCCATCAAAGATTAAGATTTTATTTACAAATGATGAAAAGAATAGTAAAAAGAAAAATAAGAAAAGAAAATAAAATTTTTTTTTTATTAATATTCGTTTAGAGAATCTAACAAACAGCTGGCCGATCCATTTTCTAATGGCTAATGTTTAAAATAATTTAATATATTGTTTAATAAACTGGAAACAAAATAGGTTCGTAATAGGAATAATATGGTATTACTTATAAATTATTTCATAATTTTATTATCAATGATTTTTACAAGTTTTATTTTTTTTTTATTTTTGAAGAGGATTCAAATTCAAATTTTATATAATAAAGCATATAATGTATAATAAATTGTGTTAGGTTTTTTTTTATGAAATCAGTGCTTTAAAAAAAAATTATTTTTAAAATTAATGTAGGTACATATACTAATGTTATATTAATTCATTTTATGAAATAAGCTTTGGTTCTGATTAGTGATACTTACCTCTTAGAATGCAATATTAAAAGTTATAATCAGTACTTCGAACCAAGGTTTTCGGTTTTAATATATCAAATAAGTACACCCTGTCTAAAAACTAAAAAAAAAGAGAAAGCTTGAATGTAAGATTTTTTTAATTAATTATTTTCCATTTAAAAAATATTTTATTATTATTTTCGGATTTTTAACTTAAGGGAAAATGTATTATAATTTTTCAAATAAAATCTGAGCCAAGCTCGAATTCCAGAATGTTAAAAGACATTTTTAAATGTCAATCCAAGTTTATTTTTTAGATTTTTGAATAATTTCTGGACGGGTACAGTTTAAAATGTGTTTTTTAATATGCATTTTAATTTAAAATGGCTAAAACAATAAGCCGAACAAATTTTAAGGAAAATTAACATTTCAAAATAAATTTTACGCTTACTTTTCCTTTCAGACATATTTCATGGCTATTATTCCGAATTCTAATTAAGCACACAAACAAAAGTCAATTAAAGCTTACAAAATTAAGCTTAAATCAACAAATTTTTTTTCCGAACGAACGATGTAAAACGGCTAGCAGCTTGCTTCTTTATGTTATCTTCATATCTTTTGTTATCATTTAAATGTTTTTTACATTCCAACGAAGAAACATCGCACAGGCGTTATAGAATTTGCCCAAAAAACAAACTCATTAAAATTTCTCAGTGTTTATAAAAAAAAAAGCTTTCACATTAAAAATAAACATAAATTTCTTCAATTTTACGTTTAAAATTTTCAAACATTTGCTCATAATTTATACACAATTATAGTTTGAAATTTTATTCTATAATTTAAACTTTTTCCATTTTATTTACAACATTATCAGCTATTTTTAAGTCAATTTTCTCGGAGTCTTGAAAAAATACCTTTCAAATTAAAGCTCCCAAGGGGTTATTTCTCAACGGTAAATAAAGAAATAAAATTCCGGGGTCTTATTTTATATTTACTAATAAATAAACCGCTTGGAGTATTTCGCTTTTAGTTTCACTTTCGACTTTTTGCAGTTTAATGCTTTGGGCGTTATTTCTCAAAAAATTCGAAGATTAAATTGAAAGAGGAATAACACCCCGAGATTTTATTTTTCAAAAATGGGTGCAATTTCACATTAAATGAGAAATAACACTCCCGAGACTTAACTTTGCAAGATCTTATTTCACAGCTCCAATCATCATATGGTATTCACGAATTTCAATGAAATGTTCAAGGTCTTAATTTATTTCAAGTTTTAGCAATTCATAGTTCTTTGAACCCTTCATATATGATCTAAGGAATTTTGTTTTTAATATTTAATAGAATACTTTTTATATGTCACTCATTTTGAAAAGTTTATCTTTTCTCGACAGCAAATAAACTTATAAAAAAGCTTTAAATTATTCCTACAGCTATTTTCATCCTATTACTAAGAAATATATGCTCTGACAACTTTTGAATTATGTAGGTAACCCTTTTATCTCAACTTTTTATAAGTTAGTTTCTAAACTGGCATTATTTGGAACACAATTTTCTAAAAACCTATGTTTGGTTTATAACCATAACACTCGTAATATTTTTAACAGTCTAATAAATAAATAAATAAATGTAACAAACAAAGTAAACACATACCTACATACATACCTACACATATATACATTTTAAATTAAAACATGCAAAAGAAATTTAGACATTAACATATTGTTATTATTATAATGTTAACCACCCAAAGAAAAATAAACATTAATTTACAATTGTTTACACTTCAAAGAGTTTTTAGGATCGGTATTGTAGGAAGCCTTAAAATCTTAAAAATTTTCTTACCCAAAATGAAGACAATATATATATATATTTTTAAATTAAATCTTTCTATGCTTCTTAATTTGATTTATTTATTTTATTAATTAGAAATTTTTTAATTAAAAAATAACAAATAATTTTTTGTATATATATATATATATTTATATTAGTACCGTTATAGCGAACAATAATTTCAATTCGATTTTTGTGTTCTGGTAATTCTGAAAATTTAATTATATGTTAAGGGTATGTAGGTTTATACATTATACATGTTACAGATTTGGGTTTAACTTTCTTTCTTAAATTCATTGTTTAGATACATTGTTATAACAGTTCATTTTATTCTTAAGATTAAAAAAGAAATTGTATATTCTATCTTTTATCTTGAAAATTAAATGTCAACAAAGATTTTGTTTGTGTGTTTTTTTCAATTAACTTGCATAACATTTTTAAATTATTTTATATTGTAATATATTGCAAAATATACAAGCAATTCGAGTGTACCTAATAAATTTCATATCTCAAACGTTTAATTGAATTGCTGTAAAATGTTTTTATAATTCCTAAAAAAAAAAAGCCAAAGTCACAGCAGGGGGGGAAAGCTGTATTATAAAAATTTTGTTTGTTTTTAATTTTTTTTTTATTTTATTAAAAAAAAAAACGCAAATATTTAAAAAAAGAAGAAAGCAATTCCATTCAAGACAAGTAATACGAATCTAAAATGAAAAGTTCAAAAAAAAAATACATGTATATATGTAATATATATTAAATAACAACAACGCCATCACCTTATATAATTTTCTTTTTTTTGCAGTCATAAAAAACAACCCTTAAATTTTAAAATTGAAAGGCAAAAATTCCCTGCGAACTTCACTTTTCTGTTTATTGTATTTTAGCTTTTAACATATATATATATATATATATATATATTTATATATGTATATTTCTCCTAAAATTATGGCTTTTCAAGGTTTGTATATCCTCCTACTTATAACCAATCCAACCTCCAGCAAATTCAAAATATCTGAAAACCTTGTGCCACATAAGAATGAAAAAACCAATCGCCTAAAGCATTTTTATTCATATGTATGTTATGTTGTATGTGTGGTTTCTATGTGGTTGCTACTACAGTTGTTATTGTTTATTTTGTTAAATGTTTATGTACATATTGTATTTTGATATGAATTTGGAAAATTATTAATTCAAAAAAAATAAAAATAAAAATTAAAAAAAAAATGGAAAAAAAAAAGAAATAAATTCAGTACCTACTCATGACATAAGAGGAATTCTCGTTAACCACGTGACATTCATGAAAGCCTTAAAAATCTCTTTCAATATTACATACATACATAAAAAAACCATATTTTTAACGATATTTAAAATAACAATCATTTTATTTTTTATATGTAGGTAGAAGGTATATATATATATATATATACACATTAGCTTATTGTTCTTCAACAGCAGTTAAAACCATTATATTGCAGTTATGTATAACAAGTGTTATAGTTATTGTTTTTTTTTTCATAATTTCCATAGTTTTTTTTTTTTTAAAATGCATTTAATATTGATTAATCGATGTTTATTTCTTTACAAATCCATGTATACAACGATAAATAACTGGGTGTCATTTGATGGTTTAGATTAAAAAATTTAATAATATTTTGTAATATAGGTACCTATTTAAAATAAATTTAATGTAAACAGGTGTAAAATTTATTACTATGCCTTTAAGTTTAACTTCATACATATTTTATGTAATGTAATTTGATATTAGTTCTGTAATAATGTTCTATATAGAACAGTTAAAAAAAAACGATCTAGAACAAATTACAGGATCAAAATACTTTTTTTTATGGTGAATATTTTTTTCATTATTTTAACTTTTATTAAAATTAAAAAAAAATATTTCTGCATTATGCATTTTAACAAATTTCAAAATTTATAGAATTTTTTCAATAGAAACACCTCCACTTGAATTTACATAATAATGTATTTCTTTGTAAATCAGTAAAATTTTCAGAATTCGAAAAAAAAAACACATAGGTATGTAACATTTGATATAGATTAAATAAATTTTAAACTTTCAATTTAAGCTAATTAATATTAAAATTAATTGCTTTTATTTAGAAAAAATATTTTTAATTTTGTAATTCTATGCATTAAATCTTGGAAAATTTCCAAATCTAAAGTATTTGTAATGTAACACGTAAATTCCAAATTTAAACTTTTTACTTATTAAACAAAATTCAGTTTCTGTTGCTTCGTCTATTTATTAATATTCTAAGCCTAGCAGGGAAATAAGTATGATTTTTAATGAATTTCATGGTTTAAACTTCAATTTTAAACCATGGTATGGGTATATTGAAAGCTCAGTAATTCTCTTTTTATGTAATTTTGTCCATTACAGAATTGCAGTCTTTTAGGCGTTAACAAATTTTCTTAGTTACAAGTTATAAGTTTAAAACGCTTTGGTTTTCAAAACTGTGATTTATATATAAAATTTTTGTTATAACCTTCATCAGAATACAAATATACAAAAGTATTTTCCTGAAATGTAAGAAAATGTTTTTTCTTAAAAAATTATGCTGCTACGAACTTTTGGATGTGATCAAAATGTTCATGAATTATATTTGACCTTGCCCTTATACGGTTCCTATTTTGACATTTAACCAAATTTAAAAATTTTCAAACATTTTATAGATGACACCTTATCCTGACTTGAATTTAAACATAAAATTTTGTCACTCAAGGCAAAATTTATATTCAGACATACTTTTTTACAAAAAGCCAAAATAAAATAAAATTTTGTAATACAACTTATTTAAAATTTTTAAAAACTCTTTAAAACCCTTTCAAGCGTTTTCCATTAAAATTGCATTTCTTATTACATATTAATTTTAGTTTTCATCTTTTGTTACACCCATCTCTCCATGAGTACATACTGGGCGTATATTGAGGTCAGACAGTACTTTAATTCTTTTGAATTAACGATGGTCAAATTTACAAACCAAAGTTTTTACCCATTTTTTAAAAGTCACATTTTGTCTATTTTATTTATTTAAGAAATCTATTTTTTTTAATTAAAAAACTTGAATATTTATTTTATATAGTTGTGATGAGAATAACGGAGAATTAGGTAAGACACACCTTTTATTAAACCGATTTTACACACTTTTTTCGTACTATTTAATAATTAATACTAAAATATAGTAGTGATAAAAATTCGTACAAAAAACAAATACTTAAACTTTGTTTCAATGTTAAACACATTAAAGGGTTTTTTTTTATTTTAAATAGATTAACTTACATATTAATAGGGTTATATGATATATAATAAGCTCTTGTGTCATGTAAATATTTCATAGTTCAAAACATATCTACCTTATGTTGGTAAGGAAATAATAATAAAGAGAATTAGGGAATCCGTGTATAATTTTAACAGATATTATATTTTAATACCAAAAAAGGACGAAAATTTTCTTCGTTAAGCGTGTTTTTATATATACAAATACTTATTAAATTTAATTAAATAAGATTTTAAAATTGTTTACACTTGTAGGTCACAAGTATTAAAGAGTTTCTTGCAAAATAAAATTAAATTATGCGATACACTTTCACGAGGAGTTGAGTTTATTATCTATTTAAATAATAATTTTAAGGTGAAGGCCTCGGCGTACGCTTTTTTGATTCATTTGTTTTGCTTTGAAAGGCGAATAAACCAAGTTAAGTAATTAAAGTAATTTAAAATCCCAATGTGTACACTTCTGAATTGCTTGACCTGTGAAATTTTAATTTTTTTTATTATTTGTTTATTTCGTTCATCGTTGTAATGACTTGGCCACAATGTTCGCAGCCCATAACGCAGCATCAAAGTTGCAAAATGTCAAAAACCGCAGCTAAAAAATGTTTCAAGCACAATGCAAAATTTTTTGAAAGCGTTAATGTGACATGACATTTTATGTAAAAAGATTAAGTAAATAAATATAATTAATTTTTAAATCAGTGAACTGAAAGTAAAGAAAAAATTTTATTTTAAATTTTATTATTTATATAATAAATAAATTAAATTTTTTGATGTTTATAGTTCTTTATTTTTCAATTTTAAACTAAAAAATAATAGTAAGTATAAATCTTTAACAAGACATAAACAATTAGCTGTCAAAGTAACACAGGAGTTAAAGGTTGATTAACTTCTGCACCAAGACTGCGTTGAAGCTTTAAAGTAAAATTTCAACGTTGTTGGGTGCGGTCAATGTGCTCAGGAGCTTAGTAATTAATTAAATTCCAAAATAAAACTAAATTACTTTGCGTTTCAAATATTATTTCCAAATTTTTATTCAAAAATGTTATTTTTAACTTCAATGTAAATACAGTAATGCGTTTAATTCAAAATTGGTTGATTACTTTGTTATTGGGTGTTGCTACGTAAGCGAAGCTAAAAGCATGCATTGGGCCTTCACCTTCAGAAATAAGTAAACTTTAGTCATTCGGTAAATAAAAAATGTATGACAATTTGGGTTAAGAAAATTAAAGACTAATGCTTTAAAACTTTTAGGCCAAAAGTATAGTTTATTTGTTAGTACCAAAAGTTAAATACCAAATTTTAAAATTCAAAAAGTACCAATAAATTAGTACCGTTCCTTATAATAATAGACTTTAATATATGATTTAAACCTTTTGTTACAAGCATATTTTTGAAAGACATTAAATTAGCTCCAAATGCAGTATCACATTTTTACACTTTTTAAATGTTTTAATTAGAATTTAAATAATTATAAAATATGGAGAATATTTATTTTCAACTGTAGTAAGTATTTGTTTTTAATTTAACTTTCGACATATATATTTCTTCATTCTTAATAGTTAATTTATTCTCCTTTTTTAATGTTAAATATTTTCTAACCAAGAATAGTTTGTAACATCATAATATAAGGTACCGCTTATACACATTTTATACTTGTGCATATATTGTTTTTAAGGGGTAGGTACCTAACAATTACAAAAACAAATGCAGAAATAATATTTGTATTCTTTTCGTTAAGTGTTGCACAATAAGAAGAGCATTCTGAATTTCATTTTAAGTATTTATCAGGTTACCGGCTAGAATTAAAAAAACAATAAAGTAAAAGGATTATATCCTTATAAAGACACTTATATTAACGAAAATTTACAGTTATTTAAATGTAGAATAAAGAAAGGATTGAATAAGGACGTTTCCCAAAATATCGCACTTGCACTTACAATTGACACTAAATCTGTTCAGCCAGCCTTCTCCATCACGAAAACTATTAGTGATTGTTGGAACATTCGATAATATTGTACTAAACCTGTCAAACCACACATCATTATCTGTTTTGTGGTTTTAATATTTTTCATTAACGATATCTATCGCACAAAATTAGTAATTCATAATATAGAAATGAAATAAATAGTAATTAAAAATGAAAAAAACGTCTCTTAAAAGCCAAAAAAGACATGACCTAGATGATTTAAAAAATCTCGTCCTGGATACTGAAATAGAAACTAAAACTATAAAAAAGAAAAAAAAGAAGGTCCAAAAAAGTCGTACTATAATATTTCAAGCCATCTTAAAAGGCGAACTTGTTATTTTTTATTTTGAAATTGAAAGTCAGTGTGTCTTTTTCGAATCAAGTCAATTCAACTTTTGATTTGAGATACCAGACTTCTAAATATATTACGTTTCTCAATTTATAAGTTCCAATAAAATTTTGCAGCAATAAACAATGAAATAATTTAGGCTTTTCACAAATTCTAAGTGCATAATCCCAGTGTCTAGTTGTAGTGCAGTGAAGTTAAAAATGACCTCAGTATAAACAATTGCAGCCTATTATGCATAATATAAATTCATAAAAAGTCATTTGCTAAAACAATACTTTTCTTAGTTAGGATTTTTCTTAGTTAGAATTTTTATATATTTTATTTTATTGTGTAAGTCACCTGTTAATTAAGTTTCATAAAATCATTCCTAGTTTTATTATTTTTACCGTTATAATACCGTATGTTTAAATATTAAATAACAAAAATTCATTGTTTAATTAATTACACATTTGTTCACTTTTATTTTCTTTTATTTTTTTTTTCAGATTTTAATGCAAAACGTATTTAAAGTACTTTAGTCCTTTTTATATTTAAATTATATATAAACACTATACTTAAAAAGTTCTTAAAACATCTGGCAACCCTATAGGTGCTATTCAAGTATTTAAATTACCGTTTAAAGCATCTAACTACCATAAAAAGCTGCTTAGCCAGAAAACAGATCCAGGCGTCATCACAAGAAACTTAAAAAAACGTATGAAAAAAAAAAATTTTTTTTTTTTATTATATTTTGTTTTTGTATTTTTTATTTTTTTTTGTTTTTTTTTTTTTTAAGTTTTTTTATGTAATTTTGTTTGTTTGTTTTTTTTTTCTGTTTTGTTTTTTTTTTTGGTTTGTTTTGTATCCATCGTAGATAAAAAGCCAAACATTAAAAAAACATACAAAATAAACAAAATAAATATAAAATAAAAAAGTTGATGAAACCCTTAGTTCAAGTTTAGTGTTGCTTTTACGTTTTATTCATTCAGCCATTCAGCCTTTTGAAAAAGTTTTTAATTAAAACAAAAAATGATGCTCTTAATAGCGCTCTAAAGCAGTTATACGATACGATACAAAACAAAAACAACAAATAAAATTATAACTGTATGCAAATTTTTAAGCTGCATAAAAAAAAAAATAAAAAAAAAAAATTTAAACGAATAAATGAAGAAAATAAATAAATTTAACAAAATAAAAAAAACTGAACTGTATACAGTTAAGGCTTAGCAAAATTTGAAGTGTGCTCTCTTGCAACAGTTTTCATTTATTTTTTTTTGTTTTTATTTTATGCTTTTTGTTTTTGTTTTTTATTTTTTTATAATTTGAACTGTTATAACGGTAAAAAGAGGAAAATTTCATCAGAAAATTGGCTTAACCAACAAAAAAATTAGATTTATACTTTTTGAAAAATACCGAAAACGAATAGTTTTTAATTTTTATTATATGTACCTATATTTTAGTAAAGGGGGAGTGCAAGGGAAAGGTTCTCTTTGCTTAAATAAATATCCAAATAGTACAGACATATTTGAGTTTAAAGGTTTTTTTATGTAAATTTTGAATCTCAAAAAAAGCCTGTATTCTGTAATAAAACAAATTCAGAAATATTTAAACAAATTAATATTTGTGTTCTTTAATTGTTATTTAAATCAATAAACAAAAATTAGTTTTGACATTTATACCTGCAAGTGATTTTTAATATTGTACTATCTTAGAGTACTGCTTTTCTTTTTATGATATGAAATTTTAAGAAAGTACTAGGTACTAGGTATAAGTTAATTAAATTAGCTTTATTGAAATCTAGAACAAGAATTTGGTCACTGATCCTTGTTTTGAAACACATATTTGAAATTGTAATTGTAGCAAGTAATTGATTACCTTGTTAATTTATTTCAGTTGTTTCGATTACCTATAGATTGAATTGTTTTAGTTACTTTTTTAAAACCTTTTTATTCCCAATAAAGTTAAAAATATAGTATTAATAAATAGGTATACCTGAGAGGCGAATATTGTTGTCGATTATCATATTTCATAGTTACTTGTTGTCTTCGATGTGCAGAAGATCTCAAAGTACTTTTAAATTTTTTTATGTATTTTCACACATATGTTTGCAACAGGTACATAGTATAAATAAGAGGTGGTTTGAACATACTATTTTATATCAATGTATCAAAAACGGAAGGAACCCACTTTGAAAAATCATTGGCAGGGTTAACAAATCAAATTGGTCTTCATATTTGTCATATTGGTCATAAAATTTTAATTAAATATTAAATATGAAAAAAAATATACAATATGCAATGCTTTGTGCTTATATTTATAAAAGTTTATTCTGTAAAATTGCCTCTTGTTGCTTTTGGAAACTTACTCATATTTAGGTCATATTACCTATTTGTTTTTAAGTTGCCTTTATAAATCTAAAATTTTTTAACAGTTTTGTACCTAGTGGAAAATAAAATGTGTTAAAATGTTTAGTTTCTTTCCCCCATTTTTTTGTAATTCATTTTGTTAAACTAAATTGTTTGTAATCATATTAAAAGTAACTTTCATTCTAAAACCAAAAGTTGCAGCCTTTTTAATTTTTAAAATTTTGTATTTCGATTTTGCACATTTTCTAATCAATTCTCTTGTGTTTAAAGAGTTTTTAAAGAAATTGCGCTAAACAAAATGATAAAAGTCAAAATGTACAGTTTTATATTTTTTTTTTGTAAGTGTATGTGTTTTAGCTAATGTGTTAGTGTTTTACAAATTCATATAATAACCATTACTAAAAATCAGCTCCTGTTTTGCATAAATTTTTATATTTAAAATATAAAATGGAAAATTAAATTGTTTTATTTTTAACAAATTTAAAAATAAAGCAAAAAAATTGCACTTAATTTTTATTGTGTGAAATCAGAAAACAGATTGGCATTTGAAGTTGAACTACAGTCATTTGAGTATAAAATTTGAATACAAAACGATATGCAAGACGATATTCAATCAGATACTGATGTAACTAATACCGCTCCTATAAAACCGAAACGTAAAAAGAAATCCATTAAAAATGAAGAGCATTCTAGTAACGAACCCAATACGAAAAATAACGAATCGAAAGCTAAATCACAAAATTACATAAACCAAAATACTAGTAATGATCATGAGTTAACTAACAAATTATTTGATAACAACTCAAAAATTTTAACAAAAGGTTTAAATTTTTGTAGGGCCAGTAATCATATTGTATTTAATAAAAATGACTATAAAACAGAAGCCACATCTACAAAAACAAACTGTGGTCATTTAATCCCTCTAGAAAATGAAAAAGATATTAGATTAATGCAAAATCCAGAAAACAAAGATAATGGAAGAGAATATTATACAAGTAGACGGGTTTCTTTATCACATGAACAAACAACAGAAAATGAATCAAATACTATTGATTCTGAAACATTTCAACACGACCCTTTAATCGGTAATAACGCTTTGAACAATTTACATTTGCACTCTGATTACATTTTAAAGGAAAATCAAGATAAAAATCCTTTAGAACAAAACAATTTAAAATTATCAAAAGAAAATTCATCACAAAAGGATGCCAGGGAAATATCATTACAATGGTGTATGCGAAAAAATTGGCTCCATCCATTTACAACGTATGAATATTCTAACAATGAAGAAATAAATTTCAACAAAATTGAAAACAACTTCTCTACAGAAAACCGTTCAATATCTAAAGTGATAACATTAAACGAGAATGAAATTGAAAAAGAGAATAAAAAATCTACAGATATTTCTTTTGAAAATAAAACGTTAAGCTCCTCATCTCCTTTACACTCAAATTTAACATACAATGAATTACCTTCTTTAAAAGAAACAAAAAATAATCAATATACTACAACCATAGAAGGAGCAGTCCAAGATTCAATCCCCTACAGAGATATTAAACTCGAACAGGAAGACCAACCACAGTGTGAAACAAATTCAATTTTATGTTTTTCACCAATTATAAAAAAAAAACATGAAACTTGTGGTATTTGTGATTCAAATTCTCCATTGCTATTTACCTCTTCTTCTTCTACTTCTTGTACTTTAACAACAGCATCCCCAACATCATTTATACCACCATCATCAGAAAAAGTATTATATAAAAGTTGGCCTGTAGATATTTTAAATAACAACACAGAAAAAAACGATACTAGTGACACCAATTGCTCCATTGTTAATGTCAACAGGAGTTTACTTGCAGAACAAAAAATATTTTTACCGTTAGAAGAAATAGAAGATATAAAAAAAATTTCATCAAATACTATCACATCGGTATCAGAGTCATCATCATCATCATCATCATCTGTATCATTATCAACATTATCTTTAAGAAATATATTAGACATTGATAATAGGAATGATGAAGAGGATGAAGGGGATGAAGAGGATTTAATGTTGAACAGAACTGTTCAAAATAAAAATGACATTAACAATAATGATGAAATAACCAAATTTATACGCCCGTCAAATGAAAATAAAAAAAATCATATTAAAGACATATTCGATGTCACTTATACTGGTGATGCTGCCGCTACTACTGCTGCTATAACAACTACTATTTCTAGTGATGCCCCCTATTGTGACAGGAATAAAAAAAAATTATTTAAAAAAAAATATAATCAAAGGTAAGATGAATTTTTAATTTGCTCCGGGGTGCTTATCATTTATATTGCCTTTGTTAATACATTTTTTTGTACTTATTGAATTTTTTTTTACAGATCTTGGTTTTTCTTTATAATTTTATTTATTTAATAAAATTAAATCCTTTCTTTTTGGTATTTGGTTTAAAAAAAAAAAAACAAAATCACGAAAAGATTATTTACTTTAAAAAGAAAGTGTTGTGTATTTGACCTGCGGTTTTTTAATAATCTTAATTCAAAGAAATTTAACTTTTAATACAAATCCAGAACTCTGATATTGATGGACAGAAAACATTTTTATGAAAGAAACTAATATTAGTTTAGTACTAGTTATTAATGCTTTAATTTTAAAGTGATATTTAGATAAACTTCTGATGGCATTTTATGAATTTTATTTTTTCAAGTTTATTGCAAAATTTGAGCGATACATTAAATTAAATTGCTCTGATGTTTTTAGATGTTTTTTTTGTAGAAAAAAATGCATAAAAATTTTCATTTAATTAAATTTTTTTTTAGAAAAATATTTGAAATAAAAATGCTTTTAAATTGTATGTATTAAACAAAAAGTGGGACGAAATGAGTTTAAAGCGCACTTAAAAATAATAGAGCGAATTTTAGAAAATAATAGTTTTGAACAATGACTTACATAAGGATTTTATTTATTTTCAAAATTCTATCATTCAATACGTAAGTCAAATTCCACTGGTCTCCTAGTTAAGGGGTTGAAATTTGGAAAATAGAATTTTTATAAACACGGTTTTTAAAAATTCATTAGAAACGAGGAAGAGTGTAGTAGAGTAGACAGTGTCAACTCTGGGATACCCGTATGACCGTAACATATACATTATATCATCCGGTTAATTACTTTTGGCAAAATTTCAAACATACAGCTTTTTTAAGTTTAATGGAATACTCATATAAAAGAAGGAGTTGTATGGCAGCTACTCGAACCCTCTGCAATAGACCAATAAAATTTTGCTGTAACTTTGGCCATTACACTAAACTATTTTTGGCAAAATTTCAGACACCCAGCTTCATTAGGTGGAGAGTAATGCTCATATAAAATAAGAAGTTGTATGGCAGCTACTCGAACCCACTGCAGTAGACCAACCAAATTTTGCAGAAACTTTGGCCATTATACAAAACTATTTTTAGCAAAATTTCAGACACCCAGCTTCAATAAGTATAGAGTAATGCTCATATAAAATAAGAAGTTGTATGGCAGCTACTCGAACCCACTGCAGTAGACCAACCAAATTTTGCAAAAACTTTGGCCATTAAACTAAACTACTTTTGGCAAAATTTCAGACACGCAGCTGTAATAGGTACAGAGTAATTCTCATATAAAAAAAGAAGTTGTATGGCAGCTACCCGAACCCATGGACCAAAATGGCTGGATTTAAATAGCGATGACGGCTATTGCAAAAAAACGGATTTTCGAAAATTTCAAGATCCTAGCTCCTTTAGTTTTTGAGTTATCGTGCGGACGGACAGACGGACGGACGGACGGACGGACATACATAGCTAAATCAATTTATTTTTCGATTCTGATCCGATCCATACACTTGAGTCTATATCTACCCCCCCCCTCCTTCTCTGCGTTACAAACGTAATGGCAAATTTATTATACCCTTTGCCTATATAGTCATACGGGTATAAAAATAAAAGGGAATATGTAATAAAATTAAAACAAGATTCACATAATACAGTCTTAACTTGTACTGCCTAAAAATTATTATAGTAGTATTTGCATTACTGATGTGACGAACATAATACAGCCAAAATATGGCCATTACATGGAACTTTGAATTTTTACCAAAATTAATTCTAATTGATTTTTAGAATTTATAAATATTTAAAAGCAACGGCAAAATAAGTCTTCATACATACATATATACCTTACTATAAATAAACAAAGGTTTTTACCGAAAACAGTTAATTACCTCAATAATAATTATGCTATTATTGTTCACTATTCTTGTTTTAATAAGTAATTCTTTAGATTAGTTCTTAAGCTAAAATTGGTACACTACATTAAGAGCTTTATGAGAGCTTTCACAGATCCTGACTTTATATATAGTAATTTAATTTCCATTGTTCGTGTCCAACAGCGGAAACACACATACAATAAATTAAATTAAATATTCTGAAAAAGGGAGATATACCATTTTTTTTTTGTCCGAACGCGTAGTCCTACATTAAAATAAAAATTCAGAATTAAATAAAAAAAAAGGAATATTTATCAATAGCGGAAAAACGGTATTTTAAAAAAGCGGGACTTAAATAAACGGGATTATATTCCGGGCTAGAATTTTTTTTTTAAATTTCGAGATTTTGATATTTCGAGATTTTAATTTTCGAGTTTTTGATACTGACTTAAATTCACTATATGGTTTATTTGTTTCTAGTACTATAAATCTGTTGAAGAGCTATATATTTAATTAAATTAAATATAGAATATGGTTTGTTGAAATAAGTGAGTTCGAAATAATTTAAAATTTTTTTATTTCTGCTCCGGAAACATAAAAACTTTATTAAGGAAAAATTAAAGTATTGGGTAAAATAATGGTTGCAAAAAAGACATTCTTTTGGATTCAATAAAATATTCATATAAATATTTTACTTCTATGTCCTATTTAGATTTGAAATTTTTATTTCGAAAATTAATAAAATCCACCGTAATTTATATCTCAACTCTACACTCTTTAAATAATTAAGAATACTGTTTGAAATGTATAATACACTTATCACAAAATGGATACAAGTTCTTTTAAATATTCAACATAAAATTTTTTTTTGAAATTATACCAAAACATTTTAATCCCAGAAAAAAATAATCGAAAACGTTTTGGAAATAAAGTTAACACTGAATTAAACTCTAATCATTTTATCTTTAATTTTTATTTGTTTTTTTTTTCAAATTAAATTCAAATTGTATAAAAAATATTACCGCTGTTAAATTAGTTCATAGTATTAGAAAATAAAAACAAAATGGCATTAAAAAAAAAATACTTTTTATTTTGCATGTCTGCATTTAAAAAAAATTTCGGTAATGTTTAAACATTTAAAGAAATAATAAAATTTTATCTGAAACAGCATAACATGTTTAATTTTGACCAAATTTATTTATATTTCAAAAAAAAAAAAAAACAGAAAAAAATCGAGGAAGACTGCAGGAGAGTAGACTGTGTCAACTCTGGGATATCCGAATGACCGTATTATGGACATTATATCATGCGGTTAATTACTTTTGGCAACATTGCAAATACAGAACTTATTAGGCTTTCAGTTATGAAAAAAAGAGAATATAAGTTGAAAGGCAGCTCTTCGAACCTCATCCTCTATACCGACTATATTTTATTGAAACGTTGGCCATTAAAGATAACAACTATTGACTATATTTCAAAAACATAGCTTTATTAGGAATAAAGTATGAAAGCTAGTCGAACCCAGTGCAGTACACCAACAAAATTTTGCAATTTCAAAATCCTTTATGGTTAGTTTACTTGGTTACTTTAAGTTTTCGTGCGGGCAGACGGACTTACGGACTGGCGAACGGACAGACGGACGGACATACGTAGCTGGGTTGATTTATTTTTCGATTCTGATACGATCAAAGGTATGAGTTTATAACTTCCCTCGCTCTTTTTCTCTGCATCAGAAACGTAATGTCAAATTTATTATACCCTTTTGACTTTCAACGTCATACGGGTATAAAAAGCAGAAAAGAAGCGTTGATCGTTTATGTTGTAATATAGAAAAATCGTTTTTCGTAAATTGTTCTTTAGACAATCTGAAAATATAAAATTCGCATCCCAGAAAAATAAAAGAATGATAGCATTAGAATTGAGGAATTAAAATATACAGGACCGAAGTCATAAAGACAAAACAAATAAAATCCTCATTAAGTGAAAATAGACGTGACGGTTTAAATAAAAATTGGGAAAAATCATTTTCCACCCGCGTTTCTTATATAGAACTCAATTTATATATTGTTGGGATGCAAACACATGATTTGTTCATAATAATATTGTAGGATTCATCCACCCCAATAGTATAATATGTATATCCATAAATGAGATATGTATATATGTATGGATATATCATTTTGCTTTTAAAATTTTACTTTTACATAACCATATACAATAATATATTTTTATATTTTTCTAAATAAATAATATATGTACATACATATAATATACATATATATATATACATATATAGAATTTAAATGTATACATATATTATAGATATAATATAATACAAACAGATTTATATAGATTTATATGTTCTTTTATAGTTTTATCAGTTTTATATAATAATATGAAGATATGAATAGGGCAGCTTGACAAAATAAGTCTAAAGGGCTCAGAATCTCAATTTATTTTCATCCCTCTAGATCTAGTAATATATTTTAGAACTGAAATGTTCCGTAGCTTTTATTCCGCAGTCAAAAAAAACAAAAATAAAAAAAAAAAGTTAAAACGTAAATTCATGGGTTATATACGACGCAGCTCAATTTAATTTTATTGTGACCATTTATCGTTAGAATTTTATGGTATAAGATCTGTATATATATATATATATATATATATATATATATATATATATATATCAGTGTAGGCATATATAATTTTATTTTATATTTTTATTTTTTTTATTTTTTTTCAACTAAATCACAAACATGCATACATGTATATAAAAAGTATGCATATATTAAACATAATATAACCAGATATAAAAGTATTAACATTACACAATCAGAGCCAGTAACGATTAAAGACCCATCAAAATCTTCAGAGAATATATATATATATATATATATATGTATGTATTACCGGAAAATTGAATAATATTATATATTATACATGTTCATCGTGTATGTGGGTCTATAAATTTGGAAAAATAAATTGGTACATTTGATACACATAAGGTTATGTAATTTGTAAATTGTATATATATATATATATGTATATATATACTGTTGACTTGTAAAGGTTTTATTTAGTAAATTTTAAATATACATTAATTGTACAATTAGAATAATTTTATTTGAAATGATTTAGAGTAAATATAGTTTAAGAAAATAATAATATAAATTTTTTTTACTTTAGATACAATAGTGCTATTCTTTCTAAATAATTGATTTTAGTATAATTCCTTAAAATAATGTTTTATTTACTTTTATATTATGTACATATGAGTATCTTCCTAGGTATTATAGGTATATAATTTAAAGGTTGTTTTGAATGTTTTTTCTGCAAATATAATTTTAAAATTTATTTGGTAAAAGTTTTTATAGCATTCTAACTGTCATTCATTTCTTTTTAAAACCGCATTTATTGAAACTGTTTAATTGCCTCAAGAAAATTTTTGTATAGAATTTATTTTAAAAATAAAAAAAAAAAACAACAAAATAATAAAAAGAAAATTTTTATAGGTACATACGAGTACATTACATATGTATAAATAGTTAAGTTTTTAATATTAGTTTCATTATATAATGTTTTTGAATAAAAATATGATTATGTTTTTTTTTTTTTTTTTTAAATATTTTGTATATTTTTGCAATAGAATTTTAATCCAACCTAAAATATTCAACTAGGCTTTATTAACTCATATCTTAAATCTTTTTATTTATTCTTTGAATAGACCTTTTTTGTTTATTTTTAGATATCCTTTTCGCTAGAAGCTTTCTTGTTATAAAACAGACTTTATATTAGTATATAAATTTGTATTATATAAATATATATATATATATATATATATATATATATATTGTATATATAACTTATAATACCGGAAATATTCTATGAAGAGATTTTCTTCATTTGATAAGGACACTCTTATTTTGTGACAGGATTCTATTTAAAAAATAATTTTGTTTTTTTTTTTTGTTTTTTTTTATATACAAATGCAACAAAATCCATTTATACTTAAGTATATTTATGCTTATGTACTGTTTCTCTGTTTATTTTTCATGCATTTGAAATGATGTCCTTTATATTTTAAATTATTTCTTATTCTTTTACTTTTAGATTTAGAACGATTTCTACAACAAAATATAAAAAAAAAAAACAAAATTATGATAATAAAACATAAAATTGAGAAGTTTGTTCTATTTAGTTACTACTAAAAAAAAAAAAAATTTATTTTTAGTACTTTTTAAAATTTGTAGAGAATAACCAAAAAAAAAAAAATAAAATTTTTTAAAAACTTTTCTTATAAAAACAAATATTGGCCATACCTGAAGTAAAACTTCATAACATTGTAAGAAAAGTTGAATTATAAAATCTTTCTGTTTAATATTTAATTAATCAAATATAAAAATATATAAAAGAATTTAAATGATTTTTTTTTTTTTAAATTGTATTTTCTTTTATTCAATTATTTAAAAAGGCAAAAAAAAAAAACTTTACAGAACGAACTCTTTGTATTCTTTCTAAAATTAGGGACTAGTTTGAATTAAAATTACATTTTAATATAATATGTTATTTAAGATTGTTTGTTGTTATTAAATACACATTGTTTCCTTAAAGAACGACGTTGGAAATCGCCAGCCACTCATTACATTTAGATCTTTGCTGCTTTTATTTTTTCTTAATTTATATTTGGTATTTTTATTTATTTTATATTACTTTTATTGAAAAATTTAAAATTTTTAAGAGATTTTTATGTGTGGCTGGACCAACCTAGAAAACTCTAATTTATTTGTATTTAATATTGCAAATCGCATCGGAACTAAATATGAAATATGTTTAGCACATCTACTTAAATTCTTGAATAATAAAATTCAAGTTGTTGTCGCCAGGAGGTTGTTAGGAAACTGTTCTTATGATCTTCTAAAATTTTGTCGTTTAATAAACTTAATACGTCCCCATTACTAAAACGAGCGCCGGTATCGATCGATTTCAATAATTTGCATTAAAAGAAAAATTGCATACTTTGAGGATAGTAAGAAATTTTTTCAAATAGTTATAATAAAATAATTAAAATATTTAAGGAAGAAACTAAATGGATAATTACTGAAATCTGTTGGATCTAATATTATACTATACAGGTACATATTTCTCTAATTTATATATAGATGAGTTGCACTACATAAAAAAGTACTATGCTTAGATTTTGTAATAATTTTAATTTTTAGCACATTTTTAGCAAAACAAATAATTTCATTGAAGATCTTTTTTCTGTATCCCTACCAGTAAGGGAGCTACATCCCCCCAAAGTCCGAAAAAGCCCTATATTTAAATTGTTATAAAAACAGTTCTGTTAAATAAAGACAGCCGGTTTTATAAGCTTTTTAAATTTTTAAAAGGCAATTGTATAGGGTTGCCATACGGTACTAATATTTATCATTATGCAAAAATCAATTTTTGCAAAATTTTTGGCCCCACATATCTTCTAAAAGGTTCAAGGTAGAAACTTGAAATTTTGGTAGAAGTTAGATATTTAGAAATTAATAGGAAAAATGTCGGTTAAAATTTTTTTGTCACGCCCTCTGTCTAGGAGCTATAAGGGCTCGAAAATTGAAATTTTGCAATTTTTGAACAACTGTAATTTGAATACCTGTTAAAATTTTTTTTTTAGTAATATCTCAAATTGACAGCTCCTATATTATAGATAGTTAAGTTCTAAGTAAAATTCCAAATTTTTTTTCACATTTTAATTCCTACAACCTAAAAAAAAGGGGGGGGGGGGGGGGAGTGAGGTTAAATCCTTGAGAAATTTCACCTTTAAGGGACTATTAAGACTTATAAATTAAAAATTTTATTTTTTTCATAAGAAAACAGTAACTTAGTCATCATTTTATATACTTCTTAAATTAAACGTGAACAAGCTTCAGCATTACATTTCGATAAAATATTCAGTATGAAACACTATATAATTTTAAAAATGTGCTTTTTTAAAAACCCTTGGTTTTTTTCATCACTTGTTTTAGTTAATTTTATAGCTCAAAAATTTTGACAATAATCTAGATGGGTTGGATTATAAAATCTTATCTTGTTTTCAACTCAGTTAGTACTGATGATAGTTTTTCAATATACAACATCTAAACTCCATATTTTGAAGACGCTTTTGATTTATGAATAAATTTTTTGTAAGTACCGGTCTTTGTTAGATTTTATATATTTGATTTACATATTATGCTATTAGATATACCTATTAGACGTTTTATCAAATCTTAAACGATTTCTATAAGATCCCGATATTTGAAGAATTAACAGTTACAATTCTTTTGTTTAAGAGTTTTCGGACTTAAAACGAAAACAAAGAAAACCAATGTGATTAAGTAATCAAAAAGTTATATAAAAGATACAATTAATTTCTTAGCAACTCTAGCCGTCAAATCTATCGGCTATTATTCAATAAATAGAACGGTAAAATATATATAATTTCTTTAAATTTTTTTCAATTATGATTGTCCTATAACTAGTTTAAAACACTTATAGGTTTTTCCATTTTCCTTTTTAATTTTCTATTATTATATATATGTCCTAATTGCATATATTCTAATTTTTCCTTTAAGTTTATGTCTACCAACAACCTTTAAAATAGATTTTGAACAAAATTATATTATTAAATTTATGTACATATGTACATATACATACATATAAATTTATTGTTTTTTAACATTATCCTATAAATATTTGCCCTAAAAATTAGCCTTAAATATACCAATTCTTATACTAAAAAATAAAATTGCCAGCAATGGCGTTAATTTTTCTATACTTTGATTTATTTTCTTTTTGTTTATTTTACAATATACATATATACAAATATATATATTATAGATTTTGATTGCTTTATTTCTTTTTATTATTGTGTTTTTGGGGGTTGCAAAGGGAACGGAAAACGAATATCTCGGCTGCCGTGTTTTCCAATTTCTTTTGTTTTTCAATTTTTTATTCATTTAAACCGTATAAACCATCTGCACTCAATTTAAGGTGTGGTACAATGAAATATAAAATAAAAAAAAAAAAAAAACATAAATAAAAAATGAAAAAGAAAATAAAAAACAAACGAAAATGAATTGTAAAACACCAAAAAAAAAAAAAAACCCTTTTTACAATGTGTTTGTTTGCACCCTAGAATCAATGACGATAAAAAAAAAATAAAAAAAATAAAAAAAAATATCCAATAGTAAAAGGCGAGTAAATAAAAATTTTCTTCATCAAAGCTAAAAAACAACAACAACACGAACAGCAATATTAAAGCCAGACCTAAATAAATGGAATACAAAATTCATTTTACCATTTTACCCACTGCATTGTGGTAAATATATTTCTTTTTTAAGGGTGGGGGTTGGGTTAGATGGAGGGGAGGGGGGCTGATGAAGAAAGTTTTTTTTTTATACCTTAGAAAAAGAAGTTATCACTTAACTACACGTCGTTGGAACTAATTTAGTAAATTTAAAAACTTCATATTTTTCTTCGGATCAGGTCGGTAAAATTCCTTTAGAAGACGTGCATGTTTTTCCTTTATTTATCCCATATTTTATTGATGTAGTACAGTTTATTTGTTTGCTTTTTTCATTTTTTTATATACCGTTATATAAAATAAAGGTATGCTTTCGTGATTACAAAATTATAAAATTTATATATATACATATATATGTACATATATAAATTTTTATTATTTAAGTTTTGCAATTTTGCATTGTCTTTAATTTGTATTTTGTAGCTATAGATGGCAATCAAAATAAGTAATTACAAAAAAAAAAATCTAAAGTAAATTTAACATTTCAATCTCTCTGTCTCTTTCTCTCTTTTTTTCTTGACTATTTATTATACGAAATTTGATCAAATAAAAATCTATATATGAGGAAAGTACTTGGTTATATGAAAGATAAAAAGTAATCCTGATGTACTTACGACAGCATTAAGGAAAGTTAACTTTAGATATTTTCTCTGTTTTATTTCTAGTCTGAATCCAAATATCTTGTTTAAATTTTAACTTTTGTTTTTTTTTTTTGTATTTTAGGCTCTTCACTTTATATTGTATACAGTAGTCATGTACATAATTTTATTTTATTGTTTTGTATTTTGGTTTTTTTGGTTTTTTTTTTTTGGGGGAAGAAATTTTGTATAGAGACCAGCTACAAATCGACATAATAATCAACAAACCAACACATAATATAAAGAGTTACGTTTTTATATACAATTTTTGTTAATTTTTTATTTTCTTGAAAATGATGGCAAGCGACTGTTTTATTTTTTAGCTAAATATTTGAAGACGGTATATTATGTGCAAAAGTAAATTTTTTTTTATTTTTTTTTTAATGCCAACACAGAAAAAAAAAATAGTTTTGAATTGCAAAGCACGTATTCTCTGGCGAAAAATAATATTACGTCAAGTACTTTCTGGCAGACCTTATACGACTTTTGAAGTTCTATTAATGTTCTCTTTGTGTGCCATTGACGCTTTTCGCTCAAAAAACACCAAAAGATATATTTACTACCATATGCTTAACTTTAATTTATATATATATATATATATATACATATTTGTTTTTATACTTATAAATATATATACCTATATATATAAATATATAGAAGATATTTTAGTTAGATGAACATATTTACAATTTAAATTCACAAAACACGAAGCTTAGAGTTGTTTTCATATAGTACGGGATTTTTCTTACCCCGCATTATGTTGGTTAAGGGGCTGGTTGATGGGGTTTATATATATATAAAAAAATTTTAGAATATAAAAAAAAAAAGAATATCCTTTTCTGCTTAACAACTAAAGACCAGAAAATACACAAAGTTATGTGGATATTTTTTATTGTTATATTCTTTGGATTTGTCATATAGAGTTGGGTGAGCAGACATTTAAGATATTTTCGTGGTCCGAAATAATATTTTTTGAAAATGTATCTACTTTAACATAGGTACATGATTTTTTTTGAGCTTTGTAAAATAAAATTTTTAGAAAAAAAGAAAATTTTAATTTTTTGAATTTTTATATGAATTCTACATTTTATTTGTTTTTTTTGTGGTTCTTTTAATTTATCGGAATAATTCTTTACCTTAAAGCAAGAGTAGGTTTAAACATTTTTTTTTTTTTTTAAATTCAATTTGTTAAATTAAAAAAATGAAAAGTTAATTTACAATTTAAGGAATTTTCGTTTCATCTTTTATTGCGTCATAATTCCAAACCTAATTCCAAACTAGGTGTATGGGTTCGCCAAATGCAGTTGACGAGATTTAAAAAATTTTTAAACTAGGAAGTCTTCTTTATAATTGGGAAAGTTAAATAACGTAGGGTTCAGTGTAATCTGTTTTATTAGTTTAATAAAGCGGTTTTACTAACTTCAATTTACTTTGTCTTGCGTTATTCGGTTTCTTTCAATTTATATTGAAAATACGATTATAAATTAAAACCTACCAACGTTTTAAATAAAAGTATAAAATATTTACATTAAGGCTTTCGATAAATTTCACTTATTAATTTTCAGATAAATAACATTTATAATTTTGATTTTGGCTAGTTAAAACTGTAATTCTTGAACTGATCTGATGTAATTGTTAATTGCTCATTCTTAAAAATATAAGAGCTTTAAGTGAAATTAATTAATGAAGAATGAGCATTCATTTTAAGGTTTATCTTAATAAATTTATTTAAATTAAAATGAAACAATTGCGCCTGTTAAGTAAAATATTCAAAAAAATTTAATAAAACGTGACTACACGAATAATTTTATTTCAATTAAGTATTTCAAAGTTTGAATGAAAAAATTTGAACGGACAAACTTAACTTGATTCTGTTATTCATTTAGTATTTATTAATAATTTTTATATAATAAACTAAATATACAACTTTATATACAAAAAACACGAGAATGTTAATCCTACTGTTATATTGTTAACAAAGGGTGGTAAAGTTCATATTAAAACTGATAATTATTAAAGTTAATGCTAAACTAAATATTATAATTCTAGTGATAATTAAATTTAAAACAAAAAAAATAAAAAATTCATATTTGAAACAATATTATATTGTCATATACATATATATACAATATATACATTTATAATAATTCTTTAAATATACCTTTTAGTTTAAAATTAAGTCATTCTCTCTTAACAAAAATTTTTTTTTCTTCAATTCTTTAATTAAATTTTTCAGATGTGAAAAGTCCCAGCATGTTTCTACAAAAAGTCTACCAAATTTAGAAAATTCAAATACTAATTATAACAATTTCATATCCCCTAATAATTATGGTAATAATAATAACAAAAACAGCAGTTTGTCCGGTTTATTAAAAACTCAAAATCAATACAATCATCATTATATTAAAAATCAACGTCAATTGGACGACGACAACGAAGAATTCAATTATCGTATAACTAATTCAAAACAATCAGTTCATTTAAGTTCACCATCAATTGGACAACTGTTCATAAAGAAACCTTATTCCGATCAATTTCATGACACATCAACAACAACACAAATAAACACATCGTCCTTATCATTAGCACATCGACTAGAACGTTTTAAAAGTATAAAACAAAGTTGTGAACAACTTTCAACATCAGCATCAGAAAAACAAAATAATAATGACAGAGAAAATTATATTTCATCAGATAAGAATATTAAGAAGCTTATAACAAACAGTTCTCACAGAATCACTGAAAGTGCCAGTAATACTTTTAAAGATAAAGCTGGCAAAATTGAAATAAAAAATCAAAATACTGAAAACGAACACGAAAACGAAGAATTTAAAATTAAAAAAACTGAAAATAAAAACAAAGTACAAAAAATAAAAAAATTTATTTGTAATTTTAATAAACCTTTTAAATATTTTAATAAGTTATCAACGTCATCATCAAAAGAAAGTAGTAAAAATAATATTAAAAAAAAATTTATTAAAAGTGCATCTATTGAAACATTATCAAATATTGACAATAAATCAAATTCGTTTAATCCAAATCATAAAAAATCTAATAAATCATTAAATAAATTAAATACTGAACCAAATTTATTTAAATTTAATAAAACAAATCATAAAAGTGACAACAAATTTAATAATTATAAATCAACTGAATCAATTAAAAATATTTTAAAGTGGATAAAAGGTGAAAATCAAACTCAAACTCAATCTAAATCCAAATCATCAGATTATGATCATAGATTTCTTCATAGTACAGAACATTGTAATCGTATCAGTAGTGAATCTGATTTAGATAAAGTTAGACGTAGTATTGATTTACATTCAATCAATAAAAATTTAAAAAAATATAAGAACAGCATAACAGGCACTAATAATACAAGTAACCACAATAGTAATAATATTAATACTACAACTAAAAGTTGTTCTAATATTTTACATTGGTCAGGTTGGAATAGTGGTAAAAAAGATTATTCTTCATACGATTCATGTTTAGTATGCAACGGATGGCATAATAATCCGGATGTATCATCTACCTTAGATTCATCAGGTGACGTCGTGCATATTAATAGTAATAATAATAATAATAATAATTATAAATTTAATTTTAATACAAATTCTGATGAAAGTAGTGATTACTTTAATGAATCAGAATTGTATAATAAAAATTCTTTAAGTTGCGAATTATTTGAAATCTATTTACGAAAAGAGGAAGTA
Source organism: Dolichopus griseipennis (assembly GCA_963082915.1). NCBI lineage: Eukaryota > Metazoa > Arthropoda > Insecta > Diptera > Dolichopodidae > Dolichopus > Dolichopus griseipennis. The sequence continues at coordinate 1,501,374 of OY720441.1, forward strand.
ATTAAAGAAAAGACTAAAAGTAATTATATTTTAAAACGCCGACTATCTAAAAGTGTAGAAAATTGTAATAATAAAAATAATTATAATATTTGTCAATGTAATAAGAAAAAATATCTGAGTGGAAAAGAGAAAGACAATTTATCTAATAGAAATTTAATTAATAGAAGGAAACCATTACCAGAAGAACAAATTGAATTCGAAGATGACTCGTCATCTGTAAATGTTAATCAAATTAAAAATTTAACTTCTGTACAAGAAGAATCGTTTCCTCAAAGGTGATTTTATATTTTCTTAGTTGTAAAACGCTTTTAAAAGTCAAGAAATTGTTTTTTTTTTAACATTTTTATTCTTTTTTAATCAGAAATCAGTTCCGATCGTCTTTTATTTTGCCAGGAATCGGAATTTATTATTATATAAGTTTATATTGAAATGTTCAAGAGTACTTAATTAAATATTATTCTATCAAATTAAAAATCAAATTATTTATTGATAAGTTATTGCAAAAACCATTTTAGAACTTATGAAATTAAATCTCAGACTTTTTATGTTTTTATATTGTATAATTGTTTCATCTATATATTATTAACTTATTAAATTTATTATTTTTTTATTACAAATTTAATTGTAGTTTATACTTAGTCGTATTTTTATAATAACTTATTACCAAATTTAAAAACATACTAATTTTAATTTTTTTTAATTTCAGCGAGAACAAATTAATTCGTCGAAAGTTTTTTAAAAGCAAATTATGTTCTAAGAATGAAAAATCAAAAACTATAAATAAAAATCTTTTAACATCAGACGCAGAACTAACAAGTGATGATAAATTTATAAATTCCAATAATAATAATAATAATTTAAAAAAACTACAAAATTTTAAAGTTATCAATAAAATTAGCCAACTTTTGGCCTTAATATTGTCATTAAATTATGTTCAAACGGTTGTTGTTCCCATATTATTTTATTTAGTCAATTTTATAGATTATATATTTCAACCAATTGATAATTTCTTCTTATATAAAATGGGTTATATTAGATCAATGAAATTGAAAGAACGCTTAGCAATTGGATTAGGGGCTTCTTTAATACTTTTTACTTTATTGCTTGTAGTAGATTTACAAATGGATTTTGGAATTGCTAATCAGCATTTAGTACGATCATCTCATGGAAAATTTCAATATTATGGTAGTAATGAGAAAAATGCAAATACTGCAGGAGTAGCTGGTGGTGGTGGTGTATTTAGAGATTTTAAACGAAAGTTCCTTCAAAAAAGGTAAGCTAAAAAATATATGTTCTTTATTTGCTACCTATTTTAATTAATTTTTAAAAAATATTATTGTAAATATGCACATAGGTCTGTTTGCGTACTCAAAAACTTTACAAAAAATGCAAAACTTTATAAATTTCTAGCTCGACAACTGTCTGTGTTACTATTGGCTATTACTAAAAATTTTGAAAACATGATGCACTATTCCTATAAAGTTTTAGCCCGTAGATTTAAAATTTTTTTTTTAACGTCAAAACAATAAATAAATTTTATAAATTTTTAAAAATTAATTGCAAATTCAGTTGAATTATCACACATTTAATTAAATTTAAAGAAATTATCTTATTCTTGAATGTTCTCCGTTTTCTAAAAAGTGTAAAAAGGTATTCCGCGAGCACCTTTTAGGAGGTATTCGAAAATATATTTATTTTCTTAACGCGCGTAATCTTTTAAACTCATCCGAAATCTCAAATTTTGTACTTAAATTATTGAACAATTCCGCTGTGTAGCGGAACAGCATCGCTGTACCATGGTCCAACATGTTCGAAACAATTTTATATGCGCAATATTTTATTTTTATTAAATAAAAGTTCAAATATTAATATTTCTACCTGTTGAAAAATATAACTCCAATGTGTTCATCATTGCTAGAACTTATTTCAGTGTCCTACTTTTTAATTCTTCATTATCTAAATTTGATGGTGATTTTGAATGCATTTTGATTAAAATTAAATCATTTAACCTTTTTAATTTATTTAACACAATGAATTAAAAATAAATCTGAACAAAAAACTTGTAACCAGGGCCCTATTGCACCAATAACTAATGACATAATAATTTTTTTGATAAATGAGTGTTTTTTACTAATCAAACTTCATATGTGTGCTGTCAAATACGGTGTTGGTGCAATAAAAATTTGATAATTTGATTATTCATTAGTGATAAGTTATTGGAGCAATAGAGTCCAGAGTTCGAACCCAAGTCCTTTCGAATGAAAGACCGATATTCTAACCACTATGCCATCGGCCATATAAATATATTTAAAATTCTTTAAGATTCCTTATAGATTGTTATTCCTTACAAACAACAGTAAAATGAGAAAAACTCGAAATTTTACTATTTTCTCTCAAAAAATTAGTCAGGGATGTACTCAGACAAACCTTATTATAAAACATCTTTATAAATATGTAAAAAATAAATGATATCGTAATTTTTAATATAACAAATATTTATAGGTTCGATTTCAGTTTCACACTGTTTTTATTTTTTGTATTTAATTCTTCAAAAAGACTTACAAGTATATTTGTCTTTTCTTTTAATTTCATTTACACACCCAAATAAAAAAGTTTTCCCTCAAAATATAAATAAATAAAAAATAAAACAAAAATTGTATATTATAATTTTCTTTTTATTTATTTCCTTAACTTCATTAATAACTCAACAAGTTGCTGTATTCCCAAGCACGAACTTGAGAGTTTTCCTATTTTCACAAAATTATTTTTTTTTTGTATTTTTTACCGAATCGATTGAATTTCAATTAACTAAAATCAATAAACAAGCAATAAGAAAAGTCAAAATGGGTGGAGAAATCAAAAAAAAAAATATTATAAAAATATCAAAAAAAAAGTTCCATTTTCAGTTTACCAAAAAATTTTCCTAATGTATTTATCAAATAACCGGAAAATATAAGACGAAAAGTTTTCCGTTCTCAAACTGCTACTTAAAAAATCTCTCATAGGAAAAATCCTTCCTTCGAGAAAAACTTTTGACTTGTTTCAACCGTGAACTAAATAAAAGTAAGAAGTGAAAAAAAAAATGAAAAGAAACAAAAATTACATTACAGTAAAGTTATCGACCTAAGTAATCGAAAAGATACACAGAGAAATCAATGATGAACAATAAACAAATATAATATACACAACATAATTCACTATAAAAACTTAACTTCAAAGCAAACCTCAGATTGGCTTTTAGGGTTTCATTTTTATTTTTTTTATCTTCATGTTTTTTTTTTCTTTTAACATTTTTTCATAGTTTCATAATCTGATGACAAGAAACTTGATGAAATGATTCTTGATTATTATGTACAAGCATATAATATATATATATATATATTTAAAGTATCTGAGAAATGTATTTAACATTCAAGGTTAGATGATTTTTATCTAACTTTATCAAAAAGAGTTTTTTCTTAAAAGTGCAAACAACTTAAAACTTGAAGAAATTGGATATAACGAATTTGAGATTTATTTATCTAGGTTATGTTTAATTTCTATATGAAAATTTCTTTATTACCAGTTATGGCTCGTTCTTTTTGATTATAAAATTATCTCTAAATCTAAATAGTTGTATAGTGCACATATATTTGAAATCTTACAAACAGGTCTTTTGAGAATTGCTTTAAAGATACATTCACATTTACAGATACATTTTCCTTGTCTTATTAAATAAAGTTCTTAATAGCCAACACGACGATGTATTTGTCTTCAACTTGAATTAAATTCAATTAAATTACAAAAGGATTTTCTTTTAAAATATAATGTATATATTTATATATATGTATATATTCATGCCACCTTCAAGCTAAATTCATTGAATGTACCACATCTTTTTTATTGAAATGAAAAATCATTTAAACTTAAGATACTATTTCAATCTTTAAAACAGCTTTAGTGAAATTCAACAGAAGTAAAAATCAATTTGAAAAATAATTAAAAACAAAAGAAAAGTTTTTTAATTCTTTTCTCTGTAAAAGGAATTACAAATTTAACATTACAATCAGTAACTCTTGAATGGGATTATGCAAAACGATTAATAAATGGGGAAAAACAGTTATGTTATGCTTAAAGTTCTAGGTTTGAATTCTATGGAAGTTCAAATTTTTTTTAAATGGAAAATTATGCATTGATGCTAAAATGATTTTATAAATATATATACAGAAAAATTATTAAATTTATACAATTGCAATTGGATGGGATTCAATTTGTAAATTTTGCTGTAAAAACCAAAATGAATCTAGGTTTTATTCAAAAACTAATTTTATTAATATTAGTATTTAAAAACCATTTATTATTTAATTATTCACTAAATGCAAATTTCTATTTGCAATGCGAAGTTCTTAATCCGATTCCCCTAAAACTTTCAATTATTACTGTAAATTTCAGACTTAAAATTTTGGTTTATTGTCAAAATCTGAAATAAAAATTTTACAAAAACTTAACTTACTTTAAATGACTTTCTTTTGGCTTTTAATACTTTTCTGATAAGTTAATCTGATAAAACTTATTTTATTTTAGACCAATATCTGAATGAATATTGCGACCAACAACCAAGCAGACGATTTACCAAAAACTTTTATAAAAAATTAATCCCTTTTATTCGTGAATCAATAAATATAAAAAATATCATCTGTAAAAGTTAATCATTAATTATCAACAGTATGATTACAAAATTAAATGTATTGGTTACTTTAACACCTAGTACTTAAGAAAGTTTGTTGCGACCAATAAAAGGGGACTGTTGACAATTACACATTTAAGTAATATTAAAAGAAAATTCTTTTTTTTTTATTTAAGTGGTCATTTAGTTTTAGTTGATATTAGAGGATATACTAATATGATATGAATAGTTTATTTGAGTTTTATAATTACACTCTGTCATGCTATGAGTATATTTTTATAACTGGGAATCACACGTTAAATTACACTTCATTGTTTTAAAAAAAAAAAAAATCAATCAAATAGATAATGAAAAAGCATTTAGATAATTCATTACTTACCGTATCTACTATTTTAAAAATCTTTACACTTAGTAATTGTTAGATTGTCAAATAACGGTACTATATCTATCTATAAAGTATTTTAACGAATATGTTTACATAGACTTGTTCATATTAACGAATTTTGAGTTTTATTTCCCGAAGTTATGAAATTTATCAACTTTTAACCGCAAGAATTAAAGCAATTAAAGAAAGTTATGTATTTCCATGTGACGTATGTTGCGCAAACTACAAACCAACCCATTTATCTATGTATGCATAATATGTATTACCTAATATGATAAAATTCAAATTTATGTGTAATATTCAAAAAGAATTACTTTAACTTATAATTTACTAATAACTTAAATTCTTTGAAAACATTTATTATTCCATTTTTATTTTATTTTTTTTTTTTTGTTTTTTAATTAATGTGCAAGACTGATTTATATTATCTTTCCGATCCTATAAATGGATAAAATATAGGTACTATGGTACTATCCTATTGAAAATTTATCATGGATTATGCGAGTTATGTTTGCAATTTAATTAAGGTCTTACATGTATATTGCACGTCAAAGAAACACAAGCTCTTATCGTATTAATGATGTATGCTTTCCTTATATACCTCTATTTTCCATTTGATAATATTTATATCGTACACCATTTACATTAAACATATTATATTATATATACATTTATATTAATCAGATATATACAATAAAAGATATTCCGGTAATATTATAAAGTTTTTCAATGTACATTCTTAAAAAAAAAACTTTTTTGTAAATATTTCACACCCAAGTAGCTTTCAAATTCCTTTGGAAAAACTTTTCAATCTATGAGATAGTTTTAATGTGTAATTTAAAAAAAAAAACATATTAAAACAGTCAAAAACAGAAAGACTTTACAAAAATGTAAAATTTTAAATAAAAATTCCTATTAAAAACAAAAAAAATATCTTTAAATTGAATAAATTTTCAATTTGCTACATGGGATATAAGTTCGTATGAAAATTTTAAATAAAAACTGGTTCAAACTACAAAATTAATATTGCAATCTATATAGATTAGATGCATCCATGCTTAAATTTTTCATACTATTTAAACACCCGGTCTAATAGAACAATTTTATATGTCTTCTTTTATATTATTTTTTCTCGATTAAATGGATACCCATTATGAACAGTACGGGCCTTTTGCAAAGAGATATTAAATTTTATCGCTTTTAACATCAGAATGCAAATTATTTTAGTTATTCAGAATATCTTTTTCGGAAATTTCCTTTTATTTTTTTCTCACACATTTGTCTACATATATATGTATATATGTAAATGTTTTATATAGATAAAAAGATAAATTCACATATTGTGTGTTTTTATGTATATATACATATCTATATATACTTATATACAGTTTACTAGTTATAATTTCACCTAGCACCTCATTTTCAAAGGGCAGTTAAAGCAATTTTAGTTATATGGCAATATTAAAAGAAAACGTCCTTACTGAGTGAAAAATGTTTTTTATTTTTTTTTTTTTGTTATTTTTTTTGATTTTTCTACTATGGAAAATGGGAAAATGTTACATTGCTTTATAATATTAGAAGAATTTTTCTACCTTTTATCATGTGATATGAAACATTTTTGAAATTTCAATTTTAGAGCAGGAAATTTTCCAGACCTTTATGGTTTGATTTATTTTATTAAAGTATAAGGAATATTTTCAATTAAGCGATCATTAGCTTTTGATTTATTACTACGGATGTGAATTTTGTTTCATTGCATTCAACTGTTTTTTATTCAATTTAATACAAAAGAAAACTCTACAACATTTTATTCTATAATATTTGGTGCAATTTAACAAAAAGCATGCTGTTTGATTAGTGTTTTTTAGATATACATACTGTGTAATTTTGTATATATGTATGAGAATTTCTATTTAATATATATATATATATATGTATATGTATATATAAAATATTTTGTAAAAGGTTAAAAGGAAAATTTAATTTTAAAATTAATTTTCTTCATAATATTTGCAGTTTTATTTTATTATATTGTTTATTATATATTCACATATACATACAAACATACCATTTAGTTTTAATTAAATTTCTTTAATTTAATTTTAGTTATTTTAAAAGACAATTATTTTAAATATTTTATCATTTATATTTTTAGTAATTCTTCTGGTTCAAAAGAGGCGTCAACTACAATTTCTTCTCACAATAATTGGCCAGTAGCGCGTAACAATCTAAATGGCCACAATTTAGAGACTGAAACTTTCCCACACGATAATTTTAATGATCTGATTAGGATAATCGGTGACAAGAATAGTCAAAAGTATTCAAATGTTATTGTTTCGAAGGAAGATTACGATGAAACTATTAATCCTACACTGGGTGAAATAATGGACGTAATACCGGGGTAAGTACATCAAATTTTATATAGTGCAAGTCTTATTGCAGATGATTTAACCATGTTTGTTTCAAATGCAATTAATTTTTGTTTAACCAAGTATTTATGAAATTTTAAATAAATTTCTGGCAAGTACGCCTGTAGTTTGACTAAATTACCCAAATAAATATAAGAGAATGAAGTTGAAAATTAATTGAAGAACAAGAATATATTTGTTTGATGTAATTATTATACATTTTGTGGAATCACATGAACATACATTTCATCATCTTAACCCTCTTCAATTTTGATATATTACATATTTACTGTTAACTATTTATGCTTAATTACAAAATTATTTACAAAATTTGAAAATCAACGGAAATAGAGTAATAACGTAGGGCACCTTGAAACAATGTTATTCGCAATAAGACCAGAATTAGAATGCAAGAAAGGATTTTGTTCCAAATCCCGGTTTAAATAATTATTTGATACCGAGACTTTAAGTCCAACTTTGAATGTCGCTTTTAAATCAGAATCTTTGGATTTACAAATATAATGTTAATATTCTGAAAAACAGTACATACCCTGATATATTGTATCCCACTCTTAAACCTTTTTCAATTTGTTTGTCATCCATATGTTACAAAGTATATTTAAAATGATGGACACTGACAACTACCAAACTCTGCCGATTAATTTAAATTAAATTTTGAAAACCTACTTATACTTTGTACTTAGAATTCGTATCAATTTCAATATCGCTCTATTAAAGCCCTAATCACAGTTTTAAAATGTCGATGGTGCACTACTACCAACTTCAAGCTGAATTCAAACGGTCTTTTACTAAAGACTAAAACGAATTTTGTTTAGACAAAAGTCTTGTATAAGCTTAAATGGGTATGATGGCCATCAAATAATAATTAAAAATCTTTATGTATTATATTTTCTTACAATCGAATTTTTGTACAAAGTAAATATTCAATATCGAACGTTCATTTTGCAATCACGGAAACTTGAAGATTATTGTACACAATTTTTATTTATCATAAACTTTTTGTGGGTGAATTTATACACATACAATTTATATAATTTATATAAATGTTATATAATCAAACTTCTGTAATTATAATAACAAAAATTATAAAAATAAAAATTATGATATATCACAATGTATAATATGCAATAGTTAGAAACATATTGCTTTTAACACTCTTTACTTTAAGATCTGTCAACAAAATATTTACTCTTTTAAAAAGTTGCTCCTTTTTCTGACGGGTTTTATGTCTTAATATTTTTCGAATATATATACATATACATAGATATATACTTAGAATATGATTTTAATATGAATGCCCTTGACAGAGAAAAATTGTATAAAAATAATTCATATGTTAAGATCATATTATAAACCATTTTTCCCAAAAAAAAAAAGAACATAAATGTAACTATTATACAAATATAATTCTATAAATCGCTTCAAATAATAGTAATAAAACTAACACATTTAGATGATTCATCGTAATGTCACACATAGTTAAGTGCACAAATAGGATAAAGTTGGAAAAAATCTACTATACTTGTAAAAGTATGATTTTTAGAGGTCAAATAATATAATAAGATCTCATCTCAAACTCAAAATAAAGAACATAGAAGAGAAATAAATGAACAACATTGAAAGATTTTTTCTTTTTGTTTTTTTGTTTTTTTTTTTTTTTATTATTTTTTACTTTACCTGAGTGAATTATTGTCAACATAAGGATAACATAATGTTAGTAATTTTTAATACAAAAAAAAATTTTCTATAATATCAAAAATTGTTTATGTCAAAAACAAAAGAAAGGACTTTATTAGGAAACTGCGATGAGGAACTAATATAAGAGATTCTTACAAAATAAAATAATTGTATTAAACATTTATGAAACAAGCTTTAACAAGCAAATGTCAAATTCAATTTTAAAATAATTGTTTGTTAAATACAGAGAGAGAAGTGAGAGAGACTTATTACGGTTTATGAGATTTTATTCGATGACTTTTTATCAAACTTTACAATATATTATGATGTTGCGAACTTTGAAACATTTTTCATTCACAATTATTCTTAAAAAAAACTATAAGATATCTTGGAAACTAAAATGTAGAATCTTCAACAAATTATATATTTTATGTTTTATTATACCCGTGCATATATATATGACATCGGGTATATTAGATTTGCTCCTCCGTTTGTAACGCATCGATCTAGACGAGCTAGATATAGTGTCAAGGGTACGTATCGGCTCAGAATCGAAAAATTAGTCGATCTAGCTATGTGTGTCTGTCCGTCCGTCCGTCCGTCCGTCCGTCTGTGTGTCAGCACGATAACTCAAAAACTAAAAGAGCTACAGTTTTGAAATTTTCACAAAATATTTTTCAATCAATTTCTAGGTTCCCTATTTTTTTTGGTTAAGATCGGACCAAAACTTCGGGTAGCTCTCGAACAGCTAACTTTTTTAACTCCAATATTTTCATACAAAAATTTGAAATTATATGAATTTTGTTTTTTTGTTTTTTTTTGTTTTTTGTTTTTGTTACAAAAAGTAGATAACGATTATGAACGAGTTAGAATTTCATATGATTTAAATGATGCGTAGTTTATTTAAGATAAGCAAAAAAGAAGACAAAGATTTTTTTTAAGTAAATGGCTTCATAAATAATTTATATATGTATATTCATATAATATGTATATGTGTAATATTTTGAATGAATCATTTTATCAATATGATTATATGATGCTTACTTTACTTAGGTTTAATATATTCGTGAATTAAAAATTAATTAAAAGAGATAGAATTGAAAAATTAGAGCTAGAGTTTTGAAATTCACACAAAACATTTTTTGGACATTTTTAAGGTTCCCTATTCTTTTTGGTTAAGACCAGACCAAGGTTTCGGGGAGCTGTCACACAACTTATTTAAACCGATATAAATTTCTTCAAAAGTAATTATACTAGAAAGACGAAAATTACACACGGTTAGTTTTATATAATGAATCAACCACTTATATGAAGTTTCAAAATTTTACGGCTTCATTTGCGGGGGGCTGCCATACAACTTCTTTGCACCAATATGAATTTCTTGGAAACTGAGTATACTACGAGGATGAAAATTACACACTGTTAGTTATATAATGAATAGAGCACTAATATGGAGTTTCAAAATGTTGCGACCCCATTTTCGGGCAGCTGCCATACAAAGTTGTCAATTCGATAACTGTGAATCTAATGAAGCTACGAGGTTAAAATAAAAACTGGGCAGTAAAGTAATAGGGCAAGTTAGTTGGCAAAGTTGGACATCGCTCGGACCAACTTTTGGGGTGGGCTATTTTTTTTTATGGTTATTTTTTTTTATGGTTTTTTTTTTTTGTTTTTAAGCAAAAATTATGGTATAATGAATTAAAAATTTAATATTTTTTTTTTTATTTAATTTTTTTTAAGCAAAAATTATGGGATAATAAGCTAAATTTTTTTTTAACTATTTTACTTTCTTATATTTTTTTTGTAATATTTATAATAGCATGTGGAAAATAAATAACGGTTAGTGGGTAAGCACGGGTATCTAAAAGTTGACAAGGGCAACTATAATCTTCCTCGTTTTTTTATGTTTTTTATATGAAAACTCAACATTAAGAGTAGAAACATAAAAAAAAAAAAAAAAGAGGAAAATCATTTGTCAACAAATGTAAGAAATTATTATCTTCATCAGAATGAAGAACACTGAAGAACTTGTAAAAAATTAAAATTCACCGTTAAACATTCAACTATTTTGCTTTGTGCATGTTTCCGCTGTCAAATAAGTGAAAGCTCCTGCCATTTGCCGACAGGCAAAAATGTTTTTTTATTTTATTTTTAATTTTCTTGTTTCATTTTTTTTTTTTTTTTAATTTTATGCCCTTTATACTCCAAAAGTTGGTCAAGAACGATAAACAAAATATCGGAGGAAAATACCAACCACTGAAAAATAAAAAAACTATGCGGAATTTTTAAAAAAACGGTATAAACTAAGGCTAAACAAGAAAAGATAAAATAAATAAAAAAAAAATAGAAATTTAAAGATATAAGAACGGAAGTGAAATGTGTGGAAAAACAGATATAAATCTTTTACTTCTACAAGATATCAACTCACCTTTTTTTTTTTCTTAAATTTCATGGAAAATTGCTGACTCTTGAATTGTAAAGAACCGTATTTTATGGGCGTTTTCATTTTTATTTCAAGTACTTTCCATTTTCCTTTTTTTTCTAACTTTTTTTTTGTATTTATTTTCGATATGCAAATCATTTGTAAATTTAACTGATGGATTTTTATACAACTTTTTTTTTTATAGATATTTCTAGTATATAAATATATATATATATATATACTCGTATAAATGGGAATGAAAGTATTATATGAAAGTAGTTATATAAACATAAAAAAAATCATTTGAGTGTCGGAAAAAAAGAATCTTAAGGAGCAGAAAAAATTTGTATCAAATGTTATAAATTAGATGAAAATAAATCAAAAATTGAATTGTTAACATATAAACGAAAACATTCGCTATAAGAATGACATTATTTATATGATTTTATTAAAATAGATTTTATTAAAAGTGGTTCTGATATGTTACATATAATATATGTTATAAATCGTTTTGATATGCTATATGTTATAGGTTGATTATATATAAGTCGATTGAATTTGACCCAATATATCAGTTATAAAATTACAGTACCCCATTAATCAGCTCCCACTTTTTTTTTTGAGCATCTACTATTTGTGAAATTAAATTCAGATCCAGAAACTTGATAAAGTTAATAAAAAATACTTAAAATATATTTGATAACTTAATAAAAAATACAGAAAATATATTTAAAAAGTTAATAAAAAGACTTTACTAAGAAGCTGGGTGGCACAGTGGTTAAGTGCCGACCTTTCATGCAGAAGGGCCCGGGTTCGAATTCTAGTGAAAGTGAAAAAACTTTTCTGGTTTTCGACTCGACTCAGTTACCATTCGCCATTGGGTTCAAATTAATGGCATAATCAATAATTAATAATTATAAATCTTTAATAAAAAAAAATACTTTAATATAAAAATATAAACAAATGCAAAATATAAACAAATAATTTAATTAAATAATATAACTCGCAGATATAGAATACCATATAAGTAGAATATAAAATATTACAATATAAACAAAAAATAGAATTGTAAATATTGAAAATCTAAGACGTTTCTACATGTTATAAGGCCTAGTACTATCTCATGTTTAAATTGTATGTGGAATTCAATAAGACCAACTCTAATAACACGAATATAATATGACCCCCTGTTCCAACATGTACCTATGGTATAGACAGGCTAATTAGCCTAACAGTTGAACAGTTAGCGCTTAAAAAAAAAAAAAAAAAAAAAAAAAACTAAGAATTTAATTTTGACTTGAATATAAAATAAAAAAAAAATTTTAATTAAAACTGAACAATAAAAATCATTGTTAACATTTGAGGCTGCTTTGAAAGAGCATAACCATGACATTTTTCTCAAAATTAACCTATAGCCCTTAACTGTTTTATTCGCAATTGAATATAATTTGGAAAAACTAATCCATTGATTATTGTATGTAATATTTAGTGGTTCCAAAAGTCAACTTATAAAACTATCTTCAGAATTTTGAGATAAGCTCAAGTTTTAATGATATAATTCTTAGTTTTAGAGATATAAGGGAATATTAAAACAATATTTGATCCTTTCTTGATTACATCATCAAAATTAAAACAAACAATGAATGAAAAAATCTAAGAGCTTTTAAAAATTATAGAATTTTCATTGTACATAGGTTTTGCACAAAGAATGTATTAAAGAAACTCCATAATAAATAATGAGAACTTTACTTAAAAATTTATTATATAAGAAAAAATTTAAAAAAGTAAGAGACACTTTCTTAAATTTTCAGGAAACTTTTTAAAAGTAAGAAGAAGTGTTAACATGTTAAAATATAATGTTGAAATGCAGTCAAGGAGCTGTTAATTAAAATTTAAATTTATCTATTTTGAATCCTTTAAAGCTTCGAATTGATAAAGCAATACTAAAAAGTTTTCTTAAAAGACTTGTACTTATTTTTTAAGATCTAAGTCCTCTCATAAAATTCCTAACTTAAACCGTTAGGAAGATTTAAGGATAACGTATAGCAACCTTATGCATTTGCGTAACATATATTTATAAAGCTATTGTTTGGAGTACGGGCACAAAAAATCTACATTTTTTTCTAAAAAAAATTTTTATTTTTATGGCGTCGGTGTTTCAACCAAAGGGTCTCGGGTTTAAACCCTGGTCGGATCATATCTAATACAAAAAGATATGGAAATAATAGTTCAATAAGAATTCCAAATGACAGATAGGCAAAGGACTATTATTGTCAGGCAGTATTTACTATTGTTTGGTACTAAAAATAAATAAATAAATAAACTTTTATTTGAAGTAAAGCTTGCCAATGTCATTTTCACATTTTTGCAAAAATAAATTATTATTATTAATTTTCTATTACTAAAATTAAAAAAAATTTAAAATCAACCACATAATCTGGAATACAGTACATTTTGCCATTTACTGAGATATTATGTAGAATAAAATAAATCCTACATCATAAGGTTTTTTTTAAACTTAATAAAAATATCTGAACCCACCTGTACATAATAATCAAACACGCGAAATTTTATTGTATAATAATACTTTTTAATAAAGTTTAAATAATGCTTTTGTTACGTAATTCTAAAATTCTAAATAAATTCAAAGTGATTATAAACTGTATAATTATAGATTGATTTATTTTTAAGTATATTTTATTAAATAAAACATTTTCAAGTTAATTGAAACCTTTTGCAAATATAATGAAACCTTTTGCAATATAATGAAATCATTTGTGCACAAGGTTTTATTATACTTTAAAAAGGTTTATTAATAAATTACTTTTTTTTTGCGCTAGCATAATCACTCTTCCAGACAGGAAGGCTTACATAATAGCTGGAGTTGTCGTTTTGAGCCGTAATTTGAATAATTTTAAATGAGCGTTTTTAGTCTTTTCTATAACAGCGCATTTGTTTGAATACGCTTTTTTATGAGGACAAACTGTTGTAAATCCCTTTATTCAACCTACACAAATTACTGAAAATGATATTTAATCGCAATCCCTATGGTGATCAATATTTATAGATAAAAATATAGCAATTTAATAAAAGTATTATAACACCCACAACTCAAAAACGGAAAAAGAATTTAAAAACATATATGTATATATATATACTCCATATTAATTATTAATATATTTGTTAATATGTAGCATTTGAAATAAAATAAACTCGTAGATAAAGTAGATGAGGTTCTTGGATTAATTTTAGAAATGTCGATTAGATTTACAAAATATGATGACTTTTTAAAAGAAAAGTTCATTGTTAAAACTTATATCGTAAAATTTAAAGTATTCTAGTCAAGTGTACTAACATAAAAAAAAATTAAACACATATGGGATTTTAAAAACTTCCTTATGTCTAAAAGAACCGAATTCTTGAAACTCTACACTTTTTATAACATAAAAACGTAGGTACCAATCAGAAGAAAAACGAAAACAATTCAAATCATAATATCAAATATATTATGCATTATTACTTTGTTTTCATTTCTTTATAATATATATATATATATATTTTTATAAAATATATATACTTTATTTAAATATATATACATACATACATACATATATATACATTAAAATAAAATATTATACATAACTTGAAAAATAATTGCGCGTAAACCGATCCCTGTTGTTTCTTTCTATTCGTTTCATATTCAATTTTATTCACACAGTAATTCGCTTCCATTATATTTTATTTTAATGACATGCCTATGTTCATTTTTAAGTCCTGATGATTTCGCATACATCATATAACTGTAAAATGAGTTTTCATTAATAATGTTGTTTCATTTGATTTATATTTTGTGACACCGACAGCAGTTGCAGCCTTAATATAATAACCAGTCAGCAAAATATATTAAATTTTGTAATGTGACGCGCGGACAATGATATATACACACATTCTGTTGGGAACGTTTTTTTTTTTAATAAAACACAATATTGTTTTTTATTTTCAATTTTATTTTACATTTTTTTTTTTTGTAATAAATGTTAAAAAAAACATTTAATTTGAAATTTAAAATGAAGGATTTACCTGTCACTGGTTGATAGTTTAAGATTATTAGATGATTTTTTTTTTTACACAATATATTTTTCCCTGATGATGATTTTTTATATTTCATATTCAGTTTTTCGCAATAGATTTTAACTTTAAGTCTATTAATATTTCATATTCGTTTATGGAATGGATACAATTTTGATCCAATTATTTTGCAAACATGGCAAATAATTAATAGGAAATCGAAAAATATAAGCTATGAATGATACAGATTTTATATGAATATTTTTACCTTTCTGAAAGTAAAGGAAATTTTTACATTTAAATTATTTTTAATTTTCTCAAACAAAGATTTCAATTTCTACTTATTTAATTGATATTTTTATTCCAATTTTAAATTCTAACCTTTTTTCAGTACCGTTACTTTTTTTACCCACGCAAAAAATAATAAAAGAAAAATTACAAAACAAATTATAAATCCAATATTGTTGTTGTTTTTTTATTTATTTGTAACTTTCTTTTTTTTTCAACTTTTATGCCTCAATGTAATTTCAACATAAAATGAAACCATGTCAAGCTTAAAAATCAATTCAATCCATTAACGATTTGGCCATTTCCCAAATTAAAGTTCAAAAAAGCAACAAACAAACAAACAAACAAATAAAACTTAAAATGAAAAATTTCTATCAAAAAAATCAGATCCTTTTCATTCTTCCTATTTATTTTTTTTTTGTATTTGATACGATTTTTATTTTATTGATAGATACCAAAATGAGAAATCGATTAAGAAGAAATCGTCATCGTCCTTGTATCTAAAAAGAATAAGAAGTGTTTTTAATTTCTCATAAAAGATTTTCGCCAACAAAATTTAATTTAAAAAAAAAAAAAGGGAGAAATAAAAAAGATATCAATAGGTTTGAATAGTCATTCTTCTCCCATACCCTCAATATATACTTAAACTTTTTGATCTGTTTCCTATATATATATACATTTCATATATATATATATATAAAATTGCTTTTCCTTTATTATAATGTCACAGTCATTTTTATGTTAAAAATAATTCGTTAGCTTCTTTCGATTGAGATTTTCCATTTTTATTTTTATTTTTTTAATATTGTTACTTTTCAAATTTAAACTTTTCTTATTTTTTTTTTTTTATTTTTTTTTTTTATTACAACATGAGATAACACCTGTAGTATCTATAAGATACAGAAGAGAGAGAGAAAAAATAATATAAAATTTCATTTGAAATACAACTATAGAATTAAACTATATTAAATGAAGTTAAACTTACTATATAAATATACTGTACTTTAATACAACTGAACTGAAAATTCATAAAACCTTGCCAATTCTCTGTACAATAATCTGAAAAATAAACATTTGTAAAATGTTGTAGAAGTTGGGTTCATTTAAAGTTAAAAAAAAAAAAAATTTTCTATGTACTAAAACAGAAAAATTCTGTTTATTTTCAGTGAAATTTTTATTTTCTGGAGATGAAAACCAAATTACCAGCCACAACTTGGAAAATTTTCATCAGTATAAAAGGGAAAATAAAAGAAAATTTTAAAATTAAAAAAAATTAGGGTGGTACAAAAATAAAGTTGAAAAATTTTACGCAATTTTTTTTTTTTTTGAGTTATTCTATCCTAGGTCTCCAGAAAAGGTCGAATAATATTTGGAATAAAATTGATTTGAATTATTTATATATTAATTCAATTTTATAAAATATCTTAAAATAAATACGCGTTGAATATTTCAGTCAAAAGACAGAACTCATTTAGTATTGATATCAGATATAGCTTTGTTTAACCCACTCTATTATTTTCATAATGTTAAAAACAATAGAACTAAATCTACGCGACACTAAAACAAAAGTCAATTTAGGGTAAAAAGAAGGAAAATCATAAAAATACTTTCAATTTTGTAGATTTTTTTTTTTTGTTTTTTTTTTTTTATTTATTTAAACTTTTCCCCCATTGGGCATCAAAAAAACTTTTGAATTAAATAAGGTGGATAATTTTTGTTCTGAATCAAGGTGACAAATCTTGTATATAGATACACATACATGTATTTCATTGAATCTATGTGATCTATGAACACATCAAACACAATATACATACATATATATATATAGTTGATATAATTTAGTATAGCTGAAGGAATCAGTTCATTTTTAAGGTTAAATTGAGCGTTAAAATTAAATTTGAACTTTGAAAAAATTTCATACCAATCTTTTTAGATATTTCACATTCAAAACAAAATAGTAAAATAATAGTTATTTTAGTTAATTTTATTTTTTTTTGTAAGTTTATTTGTATGTTTTTCCTAAACTTAAATAAATACAATCTTATTGGTAAAATAATAATAATTTTTCTATATAAATAAGTTTACTGTTATGTATTTAAAAGTTTTTCCAAAATTATTCAAATATCTATTAAATTTGAATTTGATTTTAAATTTATAATTTAATTTTAAAATTTTTTACACATAAATTCATTTAAAATATATATACAATTAATTCATTGATCGTGTTTTTATGTATTTGAATATTAAGAATATAAAAAAATTTTAAATATTATATAATTTACAATTGGTCAATAACTTAAGATAAGAAATTGGTTTGTCTCCTGTGGAAATTTAAATGTCCACAAATTAAAAAAAAAATTTATAAAATAATCTTAATAAAAAGTTGGTTTTTTTTTTTTGGATTATCATATACCCATACTTTTTTAATGTTTTAACAATTCCTAAAAAAAATTAAATATATATATATATATATAAAAATTATTCTTTTGTAACATTAAAAGAATCACACAAACCCATACTAAAAAAAAAAACAACATAAAAATAAAATTCCCTTATGGCCTGTAGCTGTATTTAAAAGATACTTTGTACATAATTTTATAAGACAAAAGATGAAATTTCACCTGGCATATTATTTTCCACTTCTCATGTTTTGTAACCAAATTCTTACGGGCGAACGAATAAAAAGTTTTCATTTAGTTTTAATTTACTTTTGTTTTATTTTTTTTATTTTTTTTTTTGTTTTTTTTGTGTGCTGTTCAAATGTCGGGGCTAGAGCAAATACAAGTCAGAGAGAAGATTATTTTTGTTATCTCAATTAAATTTTGTTTACATGAAACCAAAGGAGAAAAAAAAAGCAGAAAAGTTAAAAAGAGAAGAAAGAGAGAGAAAAAAAAAACCTATTATAAAAACGAAAAATCTAATGGGAACAAAAACTAAAAGATATAAATCCTGATGGAAAAATTTAATTTCACCTTTTGGCATTTTATGCTTTTCCTCATAATTAGATTTAATTCTGAGAAAATATGTAAACAGGATCTTTCGCTATAACAATAATTTAGGCTTTTTTGTTTTTATTTTTATTTTTTGTGTTTATTTTAAATAATATCATGAATGAAATTTACATAACTAAATTCGTAATGGCATGTTCATTACCCTTTGTTGGAATTTCTGTTTTTTTTCAGTTTTTTTTTTTTAACATAATTGTGCAATTTGATTACTACATTTGTAATTATTTTCTGTGTACAATTCTATTTATATATATAGAATTAAATTTAAACTTGTATATGTATGTTTGTACTTTGGTGTATTTTTTTTATATATATTAATATTCAACTTATTCCTTTTTTTTAAAATTTGCATATTTTAGTATAATGTATATAAGTATGAATATTTGTATAAGTAAATACACTCTTCGTTTATTAGCTACATTTTAAAATTCAAAACTTTATATAAGCAGCTTATAAATACAAATTTTTCTGCAATATTTTTTTTTTTGGTTCAGAAAATTAATGACTCTAATTAAATGAAAGTTTACAAAAAGTTCATTCTAGTTGGGTAGCTTTTGAATTTATAATGTATGTGGTTCAGCCTCTTCTTAAATATTTTGTCTAATAAAAAAACAAAAGTATATACTTTTGCAATTAGCTGATTACAAACAATGCTATAAGTTCATATATGTTTCAAAACTGTTTGTTCTTTTTGAATTTGGTATCTTTGAATGACCTTCAATAGTTCGATACTATGAATTAACATTATCCAGCTTACATCTCTGCTATTTTCCAAAAATGTTGGGTTAAATTGTTTGTATACATGCAGCTTTATATTGATATTGAAAACAAGCTAAAAACAAGATTTTCTAAAACGAGATTTTCTAAAAACGAGATTTTCTAAAAACGAAATTTTCTAAACGAGATTTTCTAAAAACGAGATTTTCTAAACGAGATTTTCTAAAAACGAGATTTTCTAAAACGAGATTTTCTAAAAACAAGATTTTCTAAAACGAGATTTCAGACACAACCCATAATATTATTTACAAATTAAGGCGGCACTTCTCTGATAATAACTCTTGAGATCCTTTCGGGTTTTCTAAGTAGATTCTTAATATCTTCAAAGCTGTGTTATTTAGATGTTTTTTAGCAATCAATTTTCAGAAAAATGGGAAGGTGTTTTCATAATTTAAATTGAAACTTATTCAAACTTTATAAGGTGGAATATATTAACTTTATATATGCATTGTTTACCAATATTAAGCTACAATTTTAAGAGCTGTTTGGAATTCTAAACTCTAATTTATTTTGTTTCAATTTATCAAAAGTTTAATTTATTTAGTCAAATAAACTTTAAACAGTTATAAACGCTTTAAGATTTAAGAAATCCGTATTCTGCAATCAAATTTGCGAATTCAATAATAACTTCATATACTTTTGATATTCTTCACTTTTTAATTAATTTATAATACTTATACATGTATGTCTATATACTATATAGTAATAGTAAATATATATATATAACAATATTAAAATATAATATCCTTTGTGATGTCAAATTTATGATAAATGATTTAAATTTTGTTAATTTATTATTAGAAAATTTGTTAGATAGAACTGTCAATCATAAAATAAAGCGTATTAATCGATAACACCTTTAAAACAAAACAGAAAGAGAAAGAAATACCTGTTCTAAAAAAAAATGTAATTTTAAAATAATTTATATTTTTTATTTTTTTATTTTTGAACAAATCAGTATAAGGTACATGTACATAATAAAAAATTTTAAGTAATACACGCTTCAATTACATTTCTATATATGCATACATACATACACACATCTATACTTATTTACAAAAACAATTTAAAAAAAGAAATTCACAAAACAAAACATATCAAGATTTGATATATTGACTTTTCTCTAGTATTTTATTTCTCTAAATATTATACTACACTTAAATTTTCATATATATAAATATGATATACATATTTGTAAAATGGTATATATATTTATATATATATATGTCAATGTAAAAACAAAGCTAAATGATTTGTGTTCAGGTGTATAACCTGCAATAGTAATAATATCTTATTACGCCTAAGTTCAAATTTATGTATGCTGTATAGTGTTTGTCTGATTATTTTTTTATTATTATTTCAATTTCTTTATAACGCTTTTTACAAGTTTTCTATACAACCATATATGTATATTATATTTATATATTTATATATATATAAATATGTTGGTAGGTAAATAGTAAAACACATACGGTAAAGTAAAGTAACACATTATACATTTGTGTTTTTTTTTTCTTCAATACTTCATTCATATCCTTATCACACTTATTCGTGATTTGAGAGGAATCAACTTGAACAAGGATTTTCTACAATTTTTGCTTTCGTTACCAATTCAGATTTTTTTTTTTTTTTTTGTATTGATCTATCTTACAATACAAAAACAATAACAAGAACAACAACAAAAACAATATAAGGTAAAATACCTATAGAATATACACCTATACTTTGAAAATAAATAAAAAATTCGCATTTTAACTATTTACCAATATGAATAAATTTAGCCAAGCATAGCGGAGTTCAGGAATTGAATAAAATTGAAATCAAATATTCAGTCAAGAGTGACAATTTGGTATGCTTATGCTATTCAAATTCTTATTATTTTTTTTTCTAATTTATGTTTTTTGTATGATTTTAATGTTGTATTTGTTCCATATTTAGCCTGCCTTAGAACTTAATACAGTATACTACTTTCATGTAAACCCTCACTTCAATTTATTTGCTATACATTTACAAATATATATATATATATATATATATAGTCGATTGTTGGAAAATTTAAATTTTTTCTTTTGAATTGCATAAAAAATTGGCAAAAACAGAGAAAATATAAAAGGACAACATGATCTGAGTAAAGTAACAGTTCAAGTTGATTTCACAAAGTACATAAATTATACTCCCATTATATAATATATATATATAAATATATATATATCTAAATATTATATACATATATATATTTATAAATAAATGTAGGAAGATTTACCGACATAATATAGAAATTCCGACGATGAGAATGAAAGAAAACCAGGAAGTGGTACATAAAGGAGTTTTTCTAATAAAAATTGACACCAATGAAGAATTTAAAAAAAAAAAACAAAACGAAACGGAAATAGAATTAAAGTCAATATATTCAATAACAATAAAAAGAAAATTTCTGTTTATTGGTTTCTTAAGTAAATTCTTTTTTTTAAAGTTTTATGTAACAGAAATAACAATTCAAGTTAAAAATCATTTCGTTTGTTATTTAAACAGTTAAATAACCGTAATTTACTTTATAAAATTATCTATATATATAATAGATATATAGTTTATATCGATTTTAAGTTTAAACTTTGCAATTAAGTTTATTTGAATTAATTGTATAAATATAATATTAAAATAGAGTTTTTAGGATCAGGCGTCGAAATGTGGAAGGAAGTGAACATTTAGAATGACTTTTGGGTAATTTAATTATAGTTTTGTATCAAATTTAAAAATGTAAAAACTGTAAAAGCACTTTGTGTGTATATAGGACAAAATCTGACACTCATACTTACAGAATTCTACTATTTAAAAACTTTTAACATTATTAGTACTAAAATAAGTGATGAAAAAAACTAAGAGTTTTTAAAAAAGCACATTTTCAAAATTATATAGCGTTTCATACTGAGTTTAATTTTGGGAATATTTATACTGGTGACTAAGTTGCTGGTTTATAAAAATAACCATTCAATGGGGAAGGTTCCCAAATCTTTACTACATTTTTTTTAGAATACATTTACATTTTTCAAAATAAAATTTGTAATATTTTTTTATGAAATTTCTATTCATTTATCCGACTGTTTTACAAAAGTTTCAGATTAATATTTAATATCATATATTACAGCATTTTTAAATAAAATGGCATCTATTGTAAAAATAATGAAACCTTTTGTAATAAAATTAAACCTTCTGTGTAAAGGTTTTATTTATTTTTACAAAAGATGTCATTTTATTTGCAATAAAATGCAATATATGAACGTTAAGAGATCTGCAGGCGGAACAGTGGTTCTCAATCTAAATACAAGTGGAAAAAAATTCAAGATCAATTTATTATTAGAATTTTGCTACATAGACATAGACAGATATTTATTAATGCCTATGAGTTAAACGTGAAAACATTTTTAGGTTTCAGTTATTAATTAAGTTTTAGTCATTTACTAAGCTTTTCTTAGATTTTCCTTAATACAATTTTATTACTAGAAAAAATTTGCATATTTTGTTATGATGATACACAAGTAGTGATTATATAATTATTTAATGTTAAATGTTTTCTACAAAAAAAAAAATGTACTTTAATTTTTTAAAAATTTGGTTAAAAAAATCTATTTTTCTTTAAAACGTTTTTATTATGTTACTTTTCTAGTCTGCATCCTTACTTGTACGGTCTGTAAAAATTTCGTAATCGATTCTAATCGATTTCTTAAACTGGCTATACTATTATACTTGAAGTTTTAAACATAAGTATTTTAGAACATGATGACAGTGCCAATGTCCTATCGCTTTATTGTTTTATTTTTAAATTATTCTTCTGTATATTATTTTTTTGCATAATTTTAGGATGCATTTTTTCCATTAAAATAATATAGGAAACTAGCTAATACCCGGTGCGCGTTGCTGCGCCTTTCAATGGAGGTTTAATTGAATTTGATGTTACTGCAAAAAGTTAACACAAAAATTACCCACGGTTTACACACGTAAATTTAAAAATGTATGAAAGCAATCTTTTTAAAACGATTTTTCTAGGATTATTCTAGTAATTTTTGAAACTTTCTGTAATTCAAAGCAGTACAAACTATTTTCCAAAATTTGACGTAATTTACTTCCAAAAACCGACTGTTAACAGACTCAACTCCATTTTCAAGTTGCTTCACACATATAAAATTTGAGGTCAACCGATCAAATCGTTTCTAATTTAGAGTAAAATAACCAAAAAATTAATAAAAAGCTGTTGGGCCGCAATGGGTTAATGGAACTCAGCAACATTTTTTTTGGGGCTTTCTTTTAAGCCAAAACAGAATTTCGAAAAATCGGACAAAATTTTGAACCCAAAATTTTTTTTGACCACCCGTCGGCCCGACATCTGTTTACAAATTCCAAAACTGTTAATAGTGTCAACTCAATTCTCACAGGGGAGCACGTATACAAAATTTGAAGAAAATCGGTCAAACCGTTTCTAATTTAGCGTTAAGTATTGAAAAAACCTATAAAAAGCTGTTGGGCCGCAATGGGTTGATGCAACTCAATAAAATTTGTTTTGGGGTTTTGTTTTTAGCCAAAGCAGAATTTCATAAAATCGGACAAAATTTGGACCCAGCATTTTTTTTGACCACCCGTCGGCCCGACATGGGTTAACAAATTCCAAAACTGTTAATACTGTCAACTCAATTCTCAAGGAGCATCTTTTATACCAAATTTGAAGTCAATTGGCCAAACCATTTCGAATTTAGAGTAAAGTATTGAAAAAACCTATAAAAAGCTGTTGGGCCGCAATGGGTTAATGGAACTCAACAAAATTTTTTTTGGGGTTTTCTTTTTAGCCAAAGCACAATTTCGTAAATTCGGACAAAATTTGGACCCAAAATTTTTTTTGACCACTCGTCGGCCTGACATGGGTTTACAAATTCCAAAACTGTTAATAGGGTCAACTCAATTCTCCCAGGGGAGCACGTATACAAAATTTGAAGAAAATCGGTCAAACCGCTTCTAATTTAGAGTTAAGTATTGAAAAAACCTATAAAAAGCTAAATTTGGACCCAAAATTTTTTTTGACCACCCGTCGGCCCGACATGGGTTAACAAATTCCAAAACTGTTAATACTGTCAACTCAATTCTCAAGGAGCACCACGTATACCAAATTTGAAGTCAATTGGTCAAACCGTTTTGAATTTAGAGTAAAGTATTGAAAAAACCTATAAAAAGCTGTTGGGCCGCAATGGGTTAATGGAACTCAACAAAATTTTTTTTGGGGCTTTCTTTTTAGCCAAAGCAGAATTTTGTAAAATCGGACAAAATTTGGACCCAAAATTTTTTTTGACCACCCGTCGGCCCGACATGGGTTAACAAATTCCAAAACTGTTAATAGGGTCAACTCAATTCTCAAAGAGCATCACGTATACAAAATTTGAAGTCAATCGGTCAAACCGTTTTCATTTTAGAGCAAAGAAGTTTAAATACTTGCACCACAGCCCCAACTTGGCGGTCCGTTAGAGCAAAATTTTTGGACCACGATTTCTTTCCGTACCCAAAAACCTCTATATACAAATTTTCATGAAAATCGGCTGGGCAGTTTAGGAGTCTATTCGCTACATACAAACAAACAAACAAACATACAAACAAACTTTCCCTTTTATATATATAGAAGAAGATAATATTGAAAATTATCTTGTGCCATATTCCATGGGCTTGCAAATTTATACAAAACTAAAAACCAACAAGTAATTTAAATTTATAATTTGAAATTAAAGAAATTTTTAATAAACCTTGTTTTAAATCTCATTAAAAAGTATGAAATAATTTATTAATACTTAAATATAAATACAGTCCGAAATATCCAGAAATTTATATTGTGTTAGAAATTTATTTGGGTTTGGGTTAAATAAAAAAGTGGTTAAATAAGAAAAACTTTTTATTTTAAATAATTATTTTATTGAAGTTAGAACAGTCTTAGAAAAAAATTTAAATAAAACTTTTTTGAAAGATTAATAATTATTAATTTTAATTTATTTTTTCTTTTTTCTCAATAGTGATAATGCTTCAAGTTTAGAAAAATTCCAGTTAGCAATTTCCAAAAAAGAATTATATAAAGAATCGGACTTTACAATAAATGGTGTATTAAGTGATATGATCAATTTACCAATTCAACATGTTTGTAAGTATTTTTTTTTTATTAAAATCGTTTTGAAAGCCTATTTTCAAATTTTTGATTTTATTATTAATTTTAAAATAAATTTCGTATTTGATTTCAGACCAAAAAGATGGAGGAACTCAAATTAAATTAGTAATAGAATATCATAATAATATTAAGGCATTAATGAAACCAATGAGGTAAGTCATTAATTTGCTATTCTGTATTAAATAATTTTATAAAATTGTAATAGATGTTTAAATTTATAATCAAACCCATTTTATATTATACTAAACGCTTTCATATTATTCTACTAAACGCTTTGACGACTTCGTAATCCTCCTAAATAAAATTCACATTACCGAATGTTTCCGAAAATCCAGTATAACTTTCTCAATTAATTACATTCAGGTTAATTATAATATTTCATATTTTTTTTATATTTAAGGCTAAGGTTATATTTTCCTTAATTCGTACAATAAGAAATTTTCCAATTTTTTTTTTTATTAAAATTTTCTTAAAATATTTTCCTTGCATAAATCTTATTTTTATTTTTTTTAATAATGCGCGCAATAATGTATAAAAAAAACTAGCTACGAAAAATTCCACAAGTTTTCACGTAAAATTAAAGTTTTAATTTTTCAAGTTGGGGTTTTCGTTTTTTTTTATTCATGTATAGATGATTTATTTATATTTCAAGTTTATATCTTTTTTCTCTCTCTAAGAACTTCAAAGCAAAAAAAAAAAACAAAAAAAAATAAAAACAAAAGAAAAAAAGCAATTTTGAGAAAAATGAAAATTAAAAGGAAAAATTGTTTGAGAAGAACGAAAAAGTTTTTTAAGTATGCTCATAGATTAGTTGCATCTGTGGCGTTGAATTTGCTTTTATGTATGCAGAAAATTTTTAACCACTATGGTTTCGGTTTGTAAAATTTATCAGCATGTTCTGGTTTTAAGCAAAAAAAAAAAACAAAAACAAAACAAAAATTAAAAAGAAATTATATAGTATTTAAAAGGAAACTAAAAATCCTTTTGTTCCATCAAACAAAAAAGCAATTTTTAATGCCTTTTCATATAAAACAGAAGATTTTTGTATCGATATCAGCACTAAAAATTTTTATACTTACGAGTACTTTGTTTAATCAGCATTAAATAAATTCCAATCCAACTTTTCATAACACAAGGAAAGAGGTGCAAAAAAAAAACCATTTTTAATGTTTACAAATTCTCTATACATACTTGTATATACGAGTAAATATTGATTCAAAAATATATTTCTTAGGTTCAAGAAATTCAATTTATATGAAAATAATGTTTTATATATTATATATACTCCGAGTATATATTGTAGTCGCTAAATAGTTTTATTTTATTTTTTATTTTAAAGAAATACAATTTAGAAAATGTCTTTTTATTTAAATAGTTTATTATTTCTTCTTTAACAAATTCTGATAATAAATAAATGAACCGAGCCAAACAAGATCTCTATAATTACTGACTATTTCAAATTTTAATTTATACATTATTCTTTGAATACTCTTTGCTTTTTTTTTTATTTATTTTCTTTTCTCCTTTTTGTTTCATATACATATGAGAAAACTACTACAATTCGGCCATCCTGACCACTTAATCGTCCTCGATTAAGACATATCAATATTAGACATATACATCATAAACATTAGTGCACTATTAACATTAAAACATTACCAACATTGGAATAGATTAATCTGAGTTTCAAAAATGCGATTACCAAAACCAATTCAAATTTAAAAAAAAATCAATTAATAGTTAAATAATTATTTTCGCTATTATATATATATATATATATTTTTTTTCTTCTTTTTTTTTTTCTTTTTTTTTTTCTTTAAGGGCCCCTTCCAGATAATAAATTAATTGATTTTAATAAACACATAATTGAATTTCTCTATTAATACTTAAATCTAATACAATTTTTCTTTCTATCATTTGAACTTTTCATACAATTATTTTCTTTCTTTTATTTTTAATTTTTTTTTTTTTTTTTTTTTTTTTTTTTTTTAAAAAAAAAAGAGCTAAGTTTTGAATGCAATACAATTTGCAATATTTCATACATATATTAATATCAGATCGGTTCAAAATATAAAGTTTCCCAAACAAAATAATAAAATTCATACATATTGTATTCCAATACATAAATTCCAAGTAAATAAAGGTTTCATTAAATTCAATTAGTTTTTCCATTATTATTAATATGAAAAAATATTAAAATACATATCTACAAACTAATATCTATTTTTAATCTTTCTTTTCTTTTTTTTTTTTTCCTTTTTTTTTTTTAAATTTTCTCCAAATATTTACATAAATTTTTTTTTTATTGAATTGAAATAATAAACTTATGATAATATAACTATATATTTTATTTCAACATATCTATGATTTAAATATATATATATATATTTTTTTTTTTTTTATAATAATTTTTTTTTCTTTTTTTTTTTTGAATTGAAAATTTCAAAATTTAACCGTTTTTTTTTTTCAAATAGGTTCTAGAAGCTTTATTACCAAATTATCAAATATGGTATTAAAAGTACATGAATTTTTGGATTATAAATTGAAATTCACTATATTATATATATCTTGGTTTTGTCTTTTGTGACATATTGTTTTTTTTTTTTTTTGGTTTTAAATGAACAAACGAATAAAACATTTTTTAAAATTTTAAATACTTAAGAACAAAATGAATATTAAGATTCTTTTCTTTTGAATATTTTGTTATTTTCAGAATTTTATATTTAAAAATTTTTTTTTCTGGATAAATATCCCACTTCTGAAATTTTGTAGTCGCTAAATAGTTTTATTTTATTTTTTATTTTAAAGAAATACAATTTAGAAAATGTCTTTTTATTTAAATAGTTTATTATTTCTTCTTTAACAAATTCTGATAATAAATAAATGAACCGAGCCAAACAAGATCTCTATAATTACTGACTATTTCAAATTTTAATTTATACATTATTCTTTGAATACTCTTTGCTTTTTTTTTTATTTATTTTCTTTTCTCCTTTTTGTTTCATATACATATGAGAAAACTACTACAATATGTATCTTATATTGTATCTATGTAAGTGTATTTAAGTAATTATGTTAACATAATGTTTTTTTTTTATTTATTTTAGGTTTCCAAGAGAACAAGAAACTTTACCAAATCATTTTTATTTTACTGATTTCGAAAGGCATAATGCTGAAATTGCAGCATTTCATTTGGACAGGTAAATTATTTTTTAAAAACTATTTTTAAATTTTTATTTTGTTTTTGTATTTAATTAAAGTTTAAATTTAAAGAACAAAACTTCAATTGGTTATTTGAAAGATAGTTTTGGGAAAACAAAGTATAGATTTAGAAAATATTGATTTCAATATGTTGAATTTTTAATGAACGTGTATAGTCGAAGAGTTCTACAGTTTTTAAGTACTAGATTTAACATTACATTTGTGACACTGTAAAAGAGGCGACATAGTCATAAACTCAAACTCAAGTGCTTGGATTGGGTTAGAATCAAATACCATAATACCAATTTACCTATGTTTATAACTCAAAAACAAAAAGAGCTAGTATTCTAAAATTTTTTAATAATTCACTTCTATTTAAAAACTAGCTGAGTGTCATTTTGGTTAGAGTGCCGCTTTTTCCTTTGTAAGGCTCGGTCAAAATTATTGGAACAACCAATAATTAAGATTGGCATATTTTTATTAAAAAATAAATAAATATAACAATAAAAAAACAAATACAAAATATTAACAAATAATTTAATTTAATTATATAACTCACCGCCATAGTACGAATAAAATTGTATCTATTGAAAATCTAAGAAGTTTCTATATGTTGTAAGTCCAAGTACTATCTCATGTTTAAACTGCATGTTGAAATAATTAAGATTAATTCTAAAAATTAAAATGTAATATGTACCTCCAACATGTACCTTTAGTGTAGATAGATTTAACAGTTTAACAAATTAAGCATTAAAAAAAACATCATTCCTATTGAAATTTAACCAGTTTATTCAGTGAATTCAAGTATAACTTTGTATTTAATAAAATTTAGTTGCAATAATTAATCCCAAAAAGTTATCAATGTTAAAGCAACCTTTACACCTAATATGATTTGTCATAACTTAGGATCTAATTAAGTTGTAAATCTGAAAACAGTTAACAGTTAAAATGTTAAGTTTTGTTGTTAACTTCTGCGGAAAAATTAGGTTCTGTTAGTGCAAGAAGTTCAGATAGCTTCAATTCATTGTTTATGCATAATTCAAGATAAATTAATCTTAGGAACTATTTAAAATATTAAAAATATCTTTTCCTAAATCGGATGATGTTTTTCACATCATATTTATTACGTGTATCCCATATTTCACACAGTCTTCTCTCTATTCTTTTTAAAAATGAAATATAAAATATTTACTACAAAATAATTCACATTTTATATTAAAGTCTTAAGCAGTCTTTAAATGATAGAACTTAACTATATTTTATATGCCATTTGTTAATATTTTAGAAATGACAATGTCTGTTCATTTATATGTTTTCTAGATCGCTGTGAATTATGAGACAGTTTGTATGATATGAAGATATTAATTCTAGAAAGTAAAAACTTGTAGTTTTGAAAAGGAACCGATGTTCCTTTATCGACTGGGTTGAACAGTGGTTAGAGTGCCGATTTTTCAAACAAAAAGGCCGGGTTCGACTCCCAGTGAAAGTGAATATATTTTTATTTGGTTTTCGACTCGACTCAGCTACCATTCACTTTTAGGTGCAAATAAATGGCTTAATCTATAGTTAATAATTATATATCTTTAATAAAAAATACTACATTAATATAAACAAATACCAAATATAAACAAATAATTTAACTGAATAATATAACTCACAGATATAGAATACCATATAACTCAAATACAATATAAACATAATTGAATTGTAACTATTGAAAATGATATAAGGCGTAGTACTATCTCATGTTTAAAGTCTATGTGAAATAAATGTAATATTTTCCTCTGTTCCGACATTACCTATAATATGGATAGGCTGTTTAGCCTATAACTGTTAATACAGTTATAGTATTAATAATTTCGAGTTATAGTATAAAGATTTCGTAAGAAACAATATATCGGGAAAGTAGTCAAAATACTAGAATGCTCCTCTTCTAGAATGAAAAAGTGTCTCCTAAAACGTTTGGTTTTAAATACTAACTTGTTTTATAATGTTTCTAATGTTTTCTTGTTTTTAAATTAAATTTTTATTTTTTTTTTTAATATTTTATGGAATAATGAATAGAACGTTATTATTAATGTACATTTACCTTGTTTAATCCAGTTCTTATATTTAAAATAATATATAAGATAACCTCTTAGACCATAGAAATCCAGTCATATCTTTCGTTTTGCGGCACTTGATATTATTTTTTTTTTATTCTGTTCTTTTATTTAAAAAAAAAGTCTTTAGTGCAGCAATTGCATAAAAAATGTGAAAGCTTTTAAAACAAATGATATCTACAATTCTTATCTTCTGAAAGAAATTAAATTCTTCTGTTGGACAGGACATGAAAGCCTCTTTTTAAAGATTATTCTTGTTATGTTTTTTCTTATTCTTTCTCTCTTTCTTTCTATCTTTTGTCCTTCTACCACTTTGAAATGTATTTTTTAAGAAATTCTTTTAAATTTTTACTCTATGTAAAATTTTATTCAAAAAAAAAAAAAAAACGAAGAAGAAGTAGATAATAAAAGTAACCTCGCCGTTAAACTGTATCCAGCTTTGTTATTACCTATACTATTCGCGAAAATAAAGCGAAAAAGGTCACATCTGGAAGTAGTTTTGGCAAAGTGTTTAATGTTTTTTTAAAAGGATGTCATTATGTGCAGTTAAAAAAAAAAAAAATAAAAAGAGTTTTCAGCGGGTTGAATATAGTATTTCATACCCACTGAGTATTTATAATAAAAAAAAAAAAAAACGAATAAGTTTCAGAATTTTTTTATCTTATAGTTTCTTTTTTTCAATTAAATGTTACAATTTGTAGGTTTCATTAAACTTTGTTTTGAAGATTTTCATTCGAAAGATTTTTTTAATTACATTTATAAAAGAATTCAGTGTAAATTATATAGTAAAAAATATATAAATTTTATAAATAGAAGTGCGATGTTTAAAAATATTACTTTAAATAGAAAATATATCTTTTAAAAAATTTCAAGTTATCTTTAAGAAGAGGTTTAAAATGTCATAAGATATTAAAAGATATTTTCAAGAAATTATAAGATTTTTTTTTATTTTTTTTAATTAATGGTGCTTGAAATAAAGTTTACGAAATAAAGTAATTGAAATTAATGTATAAATTCATTTATAAGATAGTATAAATGATAGCACACCCTTCTTTTAGTAAAAGATTTAGCGAATAGCAGTAATTACTAAATGTTTAAAATTCAATAAAATATTTTTGGTAAATTTACGTGATTTGAGATGAATGGATAGTATGTATATAATGTAAAATAAAATATAACTAAAGATAAAATGCAGAAGAATTTTTATTCGATTTTTTATATAACTCGTATTCTTTTAATGGATTTCTTTGACTGAACATCGTAATCTTAACATCCTATAAACAACATATTAAAATATCTTCAAGATCCTAGCCTTTATAAAAACCAACAACATATTCTTGTATGTTTACGTGATATTCAAAGATAATGCACTAAACATGATTTGTCTCGAATATATAATTTAATAAAATGGCTTAAAAAAAAATTATATACCTTTTTTAAGTAATTCTAATACAATTTGAGTTTGACTGGATGATTTGGTTCCCAGAAATAAAATCAAATGAAATAAAACCAATTGACTTTTTTTCATGATTATATTTGTAATAAAGCCAAAACGCTTTCTTTAGAATATTTAAAAATGTTTAGCTTGAGATTCTGGAAAAAGAGGGATTTAGAGTTGAATTTGAAATCATGATATTCCCCTGTTCCAGAATATTAAAGCGGGTGATTAATATAAAAATAATATTTCAAACAAAAATCTTGAAAATCAAAGAGAATACCCTGATTTCGATCTAACTCTAAAATCCCCCTAATTTAAAATGTCCATATATTATATGAAAACATTCTTGAAAAGGCGTAAAGCCCTGATTTATAACCAACTCAAAAATCCCTTCTAATTCAGAATTTCCCAATTAAAAAAATATAAATATTCTGTAAAAGACAAAAACTCTTCCTTCTAATTTATAAAATCATAATAATAATTCTATGATGTCTGGCTTTATTTCAAAGGTGAAATTGAAATAAGACAAAAAGGGGCATTTGGACATTATTAACATTCGGCTTTATTTTAAGGAACCATTGATTTTACCTCACAATTGAATTGACATTTTGTTTTAGAGATTCGTTAAAAATTAACATAATGTGACTATTGGAGGCATTTTGGTTTTAAAACTTCTTGAATAGATGCTTCATTTTGTTTTTATACAATCGACTTCTTATAAATGAAATCTTTAATTTGAGCTTTATCGAATTTTAAATATATTTTAAAGATATTTTCCTAGTTCCTATAGTTTCAAAAACTAATATTACAGTATAATAAATATATAAATACAATATATACAAGTTTTAACCAACTTTTTTCAAAATACTATTAAATTTGTTACATTGTTCTTTGAAAATATACAATATTAAGAAAAGTTTTAAATATAATAACATGTCCCATATATATAATAGTATGTAAATATGTACATTTAATATAATATTAATTTTTGGAAGCTAAACAGATGCGATTATTAAAATAATTATAATAATAATAATACTATAAAAGTAATAAGTAAATTGTGTAAAACATTTTCATTTAAAAATATCTTCAGTTTCTTTTTTTTTCAAGAAAATCTTTTAAGTAAAAACGATAATCCCTAGTAACAAAATAAGCGTTAATGAATGATTGACTTATATATTCACTTAATGCATATAAATAAATTTTTTTTTTCTTCTGGAGTTTTTTTAAAAAAAAATTCATTAAGAAAAATCGTAAAAATTTAATATTTTTATTATTCTCATAATCATACGTCTATACATGTATATATATATATATATATATATATATGTATTTTATATAAAATATTAAATATTAAGATTTCATATTATGTGAAACAAACATATGAACTCAAGTCCTCTCTCAAAAAAAAAATAAAAAAAAAACAAAAAAATAAGTTTCATTTTTAATTTTCTGTTATGCTAAGGGATGCCTATCTCACCTTTTATACCTTTGTGTCGTCCTTTTTTTTTTTGTTTTGTTTTTGTTTTTGTTTTTTAATACTTAAAATACAAAAGGCAAAGATTAAGTACAAAATGAATTTATATACTCGTTGATACACACACACATATGTATATAAACATTAAAATGTATAACAATATTATACAATTGTGTATATATAAATAATAAACATACATATATATATATATATATATATATATTAAAAAAAATGTTATTTTTTAAACAGTAGATAAAAAAAAAAAACAAAAGAAAATAATTTTTTTTAGTAAAAATTTTCATAATGCATAAATCATTTTCAGACTCTTGGGATTTCGTCGTGCTATGCCGGTAACAGGGCGTTTATTAAACATAACCACAGATATTTACCAGGTTGCAGACGAAGATTTATTGAAGACATTCTTTGTATCTCCGTCCAGCAATTTATGTTTTCACGGTAAATGTTCATATTATTGCGATACATCTCACGCCATCTGTGGTAATCCAGATACACTAGAAGGATCATTTGCAGCATTTTTACCAGCATATGATCAAGCTCAAAGAAAGGTAAGATTAATGGTTAAATATTAGAATATATTTTTTTGTTTTTTTTTATTTTTATAATAAAACAATATTAATGTTTCACTTCTCGATTTTATTCTATATATGAAAATCTTCATTTCATTTTTGTATATTTTTTTGTTTTTTTTTTAAGAATGTTATGAGAGAAAATGTTTAATAATATTTACATTTTTAAAAGAAAATATTAAATTAAATGAATATATATGACGTAATGAAATTTTAAATTAAATTTATACGACATTTATAAAATATTTCAAATAAAATCTGTATATATATATTAGTTTTTAATTAAATAAAATTTCGAGTAGAAATGAATTATTTCGAAAAATATTCAATTTTTTCGAGTTCGAACATTTTATTTATTTAATGTATTTTTTACATATATATGTATTTTTAATAATTTACCAAATTCATGAATACAACATTTAACATTTATATATATTAAAAATAATATTAATGCGTTGGTATTATTTAATATAATTAAGTATTTATTAAAAAGTTGAAGAATTTGAGGAACCTATAAATTATAAAGTTTGGACGAATGTTTTGACAGGTGTTGGAGTAAACTATAGGTTTATTTTGACAATTAAATGCACTTTGTAGTTGAAACTTCTAAAAACTATATCAAAATAATTAATTTTTTAATCTAAACTTTAAATAAAACCATGATTTATTAGTTTCCCTTAATCTGTTCGACATTTCATTTCATATGTTTCAAAAACTACTACAATTCTTAATTTTTGGAGTTTTGTATAAGAAGGAGTAGATTTGGAGTAAATTAGGACATTCGAAGTAAATTACAGAAAAATTTTAAGTTACAGCCTTTAATTTCATTTCGTTAAACTCATCTGCCACAATGAATAAGTTAATTTTTCTTATATTTTTGTTCTCAAACTTGGGAACTGAATCATATTACGGATTTTAGTATCTAATCCAAGTAAGAGATGTAATGAAATTTATCGGAATTCGAAGTTTTAAAATTTCTGTAAGCTTTATTAATTCAAAAGGTAATATTTTCTTATTTTTTATTTAAATTGCAATTGTTAGCTTTATTTTACCAACAACTTATTCAAATTACTTTAATTTCCAATAATATTTTAAATATTATATTATTAGTCTATTGTATAGAGACTACATCTATAGTCTATTTAATTTATAGCTGCACTATATAAATACTTTATGTTGAGTTGGTATTAAAGAGGGATACAAAAAAAAACATTTGGTTAAGTGCATACAAATCTAACCTTTTGTGTAGAAACAGTTGAATTTCCTGAGGTTATAATAGTAACAAAAATGTATAAATTTATATTTGTTTACATATTCGTATTTATAAAAACTATGTTTCTTATTAAACAAAATAATTATCTTCCGCCAAACATGGATATAAATACTATATATTTTTAATACAAGTGGTGAATAATAACCCTATACTAGAAAAAATAGTTATAATCTAATATGAACCTATTAAATGTTGAAAAATATTTTATAAAAATTTAAAAATATCGACTTTTGAAGTATTAAAGAATTCGATAGGTCAACAACGAGGTGAACTAATTGAAAATTGATTTTACCATCAAGCGAAAGGTTAAAAGTTCCCCGCGGGACATATTGAATTAAGAAAATAAGCCAAAGCCCTCGGCCGTCCTTTATCATATATTGAAAAGTACAATTATTATTTATCAAAAAAACATACAATACTGTAAGAGAAATTTTTAATGACCAATTTTTAGAACATTATCTATAGTTCCATCTATAGTTACTCGTCCATCCGTCTATGTGTTAATAAAAACTTTTAAACCGTTTCAGATACAGAGAATATATAGAAGACTGCTGCTTTTATAGCTTTACAAAAATATATCGGACAAATGTATAGCGTTGCCATACGGTACTAAATTAAACAGTTAATCCTAATTTTTACAATATTTTAGGGCCCCTATAATCTTCTGAACGGAATGAAACCGTTTCTGAATAATTAATAATGAATTGATGAAATAACTAAATTAGAATATCATATATTTTTATATATATTTTTTACCCTAAACTCAGTATGAAACACCATATAATTTTGAAACTGTGCTTTTTTTTTAATAAACCTTATTTACCAGGGGGCTTTATAGCCAAATGCAAAACCGGTATTGTCACAGATTTCATTAAATGTAACATATTATCTTTGTGAAAAATAAATCTATTCTAAAATTACCTTCTATATTTTAATTCATTATAATATTTTATTAATTTTATTACAAATTTTTAAATAAAAAGGTTTGGCGACATCCTTGGAGAAGATCTTATCATAAAAGAAGGAAAGCACAATGGGAAACTGATAATGATTATTGCAATATGGTAAATATATCTTAAGATATAAGAATCCTCTTAACTGTTACGAATGTTATATTATATTATCGTTTCCTTAAAGATAAGAGATATTCCACCGTATGATGAAGGACGACGTCTGCTGGATTTAATGGATATGGCTGTATTTGATTTTCTCACTGGAAATATGGACAGACATCATTATGAAACTTTTAAGTGAGTAATATCTAAATATATTTCAATTTTCTTAAAAAATCTATAAAGAGAAATTATCTATTAAATAAATTGAATATAAATTTCAAAAAACACTCAATTGAATTTTTAAAAGAATTTTAAATAAAAAAAAAAACTAGTAACTTGAAATCGTATGATAATTATAAATAATAATTAAACTTTATGCAAATAAAGGTTGTTTAAATTACTTTTTAAAATATTTTAATTCATTTTA
Organism: Dolichopus griseipennis; assembly: GCA_963082915.1. NCBI lineage: Eukaryota > Metazoa > Arthropoda > Insecta > Diptera > Dolichopodidae > Dolichopus > Dolichopus griseipennis. The sequence continues at coordinate 1,538,847 of OY720441.1, forward strand.
AAATTTATTACGAAACTTTTATTAGAAAATAAATTTATTCTTTATTATTTTGTTTTTAAACCAGTTATTCTGAAACTAAACTGTACTTTTAACAATATATAAATAACATTTGGTGAAATCTATAGATACTTGTTAAAAATAGTAGATAAAATTAAAAACGGTATTTTTTTTATTTATATTTACAATATAAAAATTTAAATTCGGATTTAACGATTAAATATGTAATTATTATATACCTATCTATCAGATATTTTTAAATTTAAAAACTATTTTTATTAAAATCAACAAAAACAGAAAAACTTAACATACAGTAATTATAAATTATTGCATAATTAATTACGAAATTACCAGTATTTTATTTAATGTATCATCCGGCTATTCATAATATAAAATATCCAATTCTTTATAAATAAAATAATTATTAATTATAAAACCAACCAATACGAAATTTTGAGAATATCATATATTCGTATTTTGAAAATTATACAACAAATTCTTGTAAATTATATATAAATTTTTTTTAAAATTGATTGTTTTATGGTTTGCCTCAAATAATATTAATATTTAAAAGGAACCTTTAGGCAAAAAAAGGGTTATAAATGGTGTACACAAAATACTGTGCTGCTCTTTTCAAACAAATACGATGAACTTTTATACACAGATTGAAAATTAATTTTTTCAAATCAGTTGATGATTAATAAATTTGAAATGAAGTTTATTTAAATATATTATAGAATTGGATTAACCGGGCGCGTATCAAAATCTCGCGAATCAAAATCTCGTGTATCAAAATTTCGTTTTGCAAATAATCGCGCTTTTTATAATTTTGTAGGTGAAATACCACATATATATGAGGAAATATAATTAGAAGCGATTTTAGAGTTGGCTTCAGCGTTTTAATAATTTGTTTAAAGGGAGCTTGGGGCGGCAGCTTCCACTATTCTTAAAGTTTTGTAGTTGAAATATATAAACAGGAAATACAATTAGGAAGGATTTTAGATTTGGTTTCAAAATTAGGGATTTAATATAATTCTTTAGTGGGAATTTGAAGGCGACAGCCCCCACTATTTTGAAATGTATTTTAATGTTTTAATATTGAAATATGTATGTTAAAACATAATTAGGAAAGATTTTATATGTGTATATATATGTATATGCGAGATTCTTAACTAGGAGGGATTTTAGGGTTAAATTCATAGGCACGATTATACGCTTTTTCCAGAATATTTATATATATGGATGGGTGAGATTCTAAATTAAGAGGAAATTTAGAGTTGTATTCAAAATCAGGGTTTAAAATTGTTAAACTAGTTAAGTGTTCATAGCTCTCCTTGGCAATGTAATCACTTGAAGATTAAATCCTTCAGAAGATAGTAGTAGAAAATAACTAGGAGAACAAGCTTTAAAGCAAAACAAGGTTGAATAGGGAAGAGTATGTCAGTGAAACGGCAAAAAAACATAATCAATAGCACAGTCTCTCCCTCAAATTTAGTTTTGTAGTTTTAGTATTTGAAATCATTGCATTATATATTTGCTAAGATATATTAATTTCTGTTTCGTATCATGTGATGGTCACTGTATAGTATATCCATTTTTTTTTTCTTTATAATAATGAACTTAAATTTTAATACAAGTTTTTATTTTTCAAATAATTATGCAAATTCGTTGTTCTTTTCATCAACTTTTCAAGTTATATACAAACATTCAACATAATGAAGTTTTAATAAGTTTTATTTTATTCAAAATATTATAATATTTACAAGTAATAATATTCTTTAAATTATTAAAGTTTCAGGAAAGTAAATTACAAAAGCCTATAAACTTTTTTTGAAATATATTTATTTTTAAAACATTTATGTTAAATTCTAAGTCATTGGACAAAGAACCATTAATTTTTCTAAGAATAATGGTAATAGATTTTTATTAATTGAAAAAAAAAGAACTTATTTAACTTATCCATGTTATTTTGAAGAAATTCTCTTTGGGTGCGTTTAAATGGCTCCTATAAGTGATATGAACTTCGATACCAGTTTAGCGTAAATAATAATACACATTTTTTTTTAATTCACGTATTTGTTTTGAAGAATCGCGCTTTGATTATTGAAAAGTCTATAATCAACTTTCTACGCTCTTTTGGTTTTTTGTTTATTTAATTATTTATGATATTACTATCTAATCTATCTGATAGTATTATTAAAATAGGTACGCAATTTATTACACTGTAATTATGATAAATTTATATATAATATAAAATTATTTTATAATTTATTTAATTTAAATTATAAAAGCAAATATTAGTTGTATGGCAGCTACTGAAGCTCTAACTAAATTTAATCAATAAAATTTACTACGAAAAATATCAGATACCAAGCCTTATTAAGTATAAAGTAATGGACATCCAAAAAGGAATTGGTAAGGCAGCTACTTGAACCCATTGAGTAAAAAGGCTGAATTTTAAATAGCAAGGTCGGTTTTTAATAAAAAGGAATTTTGTTAAAATTTTAGGATTCATAGCTTCCTTAGTTTTTGTGTTATCGTTCGGAATGACAGACAGACAAAGCACACAAATATTTAGATAGACCTCACAAACGTAATGGCAAAATTAGTTTACCTTTATAACTATGTTCGCAAGAATACAATAAAATTTTTTTGCGGGGCAATACCGATTCAGAAAGTTTCAACCCTCGTATCTTTGGAGTCTAGAATCGGATTGAAGGAGTTAAAAAAATCTAGGTCCCAATTTGGTGACAGAAACTTAAAATGGAAGAAAAGCACCATAATTTTTTAAAGTTATTTGATGGGGCGGGTCTGAAAAATGTACTTTTTAAATTTTTTACTTAAAAAAACGGTTATCACCTTTGATATCGATCCAACCGGTGGTCCCAAAACTTCGGAAATTCTTAATTTTATTTTTCAAAAAATTGTAAAATGCATAAGGAACATTATTTCATAAGAACATTTTTTTTGATTTGAATTAAAAATTAATTTCGAATAAAGTTTTAGAATGATATTTTTCCGAAATAAAATTCATGTCGGAACTTTTGATTCTTATTTCGTTTTGGACCCCTGTAAACATTATAAAAGTTCATAAAACGAACAACTAACAGTTTATATTGAAATATAGATTATTCATAAAATGTTCGATTTAATTGTTCCTGTACGGCATTTAAAATAAAAAACAAGTCTGTCATTCGATTTTGTTAGTTCAGATCTTTTTAAAATATTAATAAGTTTCGGAAATACCTTTCAAACTAAAATAAGTTAACCGATGGGCGTATATAGTGAAGTGAAATAAAAAGAAAGAAATAGAATTAGAATATACAAAATCAATTATATTAAAAATATTAATTATAACTGAGAAGAATAGAAGTAAGAAACAGTTTTTGAACTCAATTTTAAGGCGTGTGGAAGGCAATTAAAAAAAATGTTGTGAACAAAAGTCGTTAATAATAATAATATAAAAAATTTTGAAATTTCTATAAATAATAAATAGATTTTTAGATTTCTCTAGTATATTGAATGTATCTTGCGAAGGAAGTCTAAAACACTATGGCATTATACCTTATTTCAAATTTAAAGGTTTTATCCTTATTTGTTACTTAAAGAGATGAACTTGTTCTGCCTTCATATACTCGATGTTCTTGAATCAATTATAAGAATAAAATCGATTGTTTCAATTAAACATCATTTATTTTTCATGTTAATGTTAAAACCATTTAAAAACAAATTTAACCTCGGATTTATGATAATATAATTAGAAATATAACTTATATGAATCATGAATCTGATAAATTATTTCGCAATTCTTAGGATGCATCTGATGTATCTGACGAACTAACTGTAAAGAGTAAACTAATATTTATTAGTTTAAAAAAAAAATCTGAACAAATTTAAACACCTTATTAACTATTTATAATATTTTTAAATAATTAAAAATTGAATATTTGAAATATTTTTCAAAAAATTCTATAATATCTACATAGAATAATTATTAATTAGGTATTTAAAACTTTTATAAAAATCGAACTTTAATCTATAAAGTTTATACCCACGTTACCACTAAACAAGTTTCTAGTTTAAAAAAACACAAAAGGTTAAGAAATTATTAAAATAAAAAAAACTAAATATTTTAAACGCCAAACAATTATAAAAATTTTAAATTCAAACTTTCGAACCTTGAGAAAACATTTATAATTTAGATTTTGAAGGAAAAATCGTTTTAATCTGAAATTAAATTATTTAATATTAATATTCAATTTTAATTTATTATAAAATACATGAAACCCTTTTTTTTTAATTTAAATAAAAAAATATTTTTAAAAAATAATTAATTTAATTTCAAAAATTTTTATAAATTAAATTGAAAATTCATTAAGAAATTGAAGTAATTATAGAAATAAAAATATCCAAGTAATTAGAATCATTTCGATTGGTTACAACTTAGAAAATGCAATTATATTAAAAAATGAAAATTTAATTCAATTTGATTTTGGTTTTTGTATCACTCCCCAAAACCAATCATTTAATATATATATATATATATATATATATATACATAAATATATATATATTTCTTAATAAAATAAAATAGAAAAAATTCTTATCAAAATCATCTCGAAAATTTTTAATTTCCATTTTGCGTTTTTTTTTTTGTGTTCAAAAGAGATGGTAGTAAAGAAAGAAAATGAAAAATCGCGAAAATTGAAATATGATTATTTTCTTGTCATAACGGTAATAGCTCTAATAGCAGAAATGTTATTATAGCGGTTCAGTCAAACATTTAAATTTATTTTACAAATGTCCTTCCCTTTAGGAGAGAAAAAGAAAATGTGAAAATCGATGAATATTAATATTTTATCCTGCTTCCTTATCAAGTCCAAATTATTTTTCCATTTTCTTTTTATTTTTAACTCTCCCACTTATTAATCCTCTTTCCCGCCTTCCATTTGTTTCTTATTTTTATATGTATATATATATATATATAAAAATGTATATTTTATTTTTGTTATATTTCACTAAAGTTATTGTCTTTCTAATACTACTTAGTAATCATCATTTCAATTTTTATATTCTTTTATTTTTTTTTTTGTTTTTTTTTATAAAAAAAATTAAAAAAAAAAAAACAAATTTCCCGTCAATTTTCACCGTTATTTCTAGTCATTATTTTCCCAGTCAAAACTGATTTTATCATTGGAAATAAGTTGAATGGGTGGAGATTTTTACCAGTTTTTTTTATTATTCATTTGACAAAATCATTTGAGACATTTAAGAAAACCAATTTCGATGAAAGTAATTAACTTGCTTGTTAAGAAATTCAAGGAATATTAGAACCTTTCCCCAAAGAGCAATAATATTTCAGTTCTGAGTATATATATATATATATATGTATACCTTGAAAAATACCTTTAAAAATTTATTTCTATTTTCACTTTGACAAGATATGAAAACATCATGATTTATTAAATTTATTTAGCACTTAACCTGTAAATACATTTTTTCCTTTTTTTGGAATTAATGAAATTTAATTTTTTTTTTCATTTAAAATCTGTGTGATTTAATGATGGATGAATAATGTAAAACAATAAAAGATATTTTGAATCTTTAATTTAAAGTGATTAAAAATTGATCCTCTAAAAATAAATATTTATTTATCTATCTAATTAGATTGAAATTTACAAATCAATTAGGATTTTAAAATGTTATTGTGAGATGTTGGACTTTTAGGGCAATTAAAGGTTCTATACTGTTCAAGGAATATTAATTTATTTAACATGTAAGAAAAGGACAAACTTGAATTGTGTGATTTTAAATACTTATAAATTTTATATTCATTGTCCTTGAAATGGCATCAATTTGCCAAAGGCTCTTTGAAGACTCTTTATTTTGCATTACGGTTTCTTGACTTAAACCCGTTCCTTCAAAAAATTCCACAAAAAAAATCGGGAACCCATCCAAAAAAATCTAATATTTTTTGAAATTATTAGCTCATCAAAAAGAAGTCTCGCCGAATCGCCATTGTCTCTGACACAAAAAAATTTCCAAACATGACTCGGAATACCGCCCAAAGATTAAATTTAATTTTCAAAAAAATATGAAACTATAAATCAATCAGCCACACCAAATATTTATAGAATTCTTCGTATCTAAAAGTTCGGCAGTTCTGTTTGACATTGATATGTCTATTTAAGTACATTCAAATACATATCCATTTAAATGAAAATGTGCTTTATTGTGATTGTTCAAAGAATTGGCATTTTCCAAACATAATTAAATTACACGTTCTTTCGCTGAGTACGATGACATTATAAAATTTTATAAAATACTTTATTATCTGCAAAAAAGGAAAATTTTAAATAAAAAAGGTATATCAAACCAGTTAGTCTAAGTAGTTCCTTCTTGCACTCTATTATTTATTTTAATTATATAATATATTTAAAACGAGGAAGAGTGTAGTAGAGTAGAATGTGTCAACTCTGGGATACCCGTATGACCGTAACATATACATTAAATCATCCGGTTAATTACTTTTGGCAAAATTTCAAACATTCAGCTTTATTAGGTGTAGAGTAATGCTCATATAAAAGAAGGAGTTGTATGGCAGCTACTCGAACCCTTTGCAGTAGACCAACCAAATTTTGCAGTAACTTTGGCCATTACACTAAACTATTTTTGGCAAAATTTCAGACACCCAGCTTCATTTGGTGTAGTGTAATCCTCATATAAAAGAAGGAGTTGTATGGCAGCTACTCGAACCCTCAGCAGTAGACCAACTAAATTTTGCAGTAACTTTGGCCATTACACTAAACTATTTTTTGCAAAATTTCAGACACCCAGCTTCATCAGATGTAGTGTAAAGCTCATATAAAAGAAGGAGTTGTATGGCAGCTACTCGAACCCTCTGCAATAGACCAACCAAATTTTGCAGTAACTTTGGCCATTATACTAAACTACTTTTGGCAAAATTTCAGACACGCAGCTTCCATAGGTATAGAGTAATGCTCATATAAAATTAGAAGTTGTATGGCAGGTACTCGAACCCGTGGACCAAAATGGCTGAATTTAAAACTCGATTCCGTTTACTTTTTGAGTTATCGTGATGACGGACGGACGGACTGACGGACGGACGGACGGACATACATCGCTAAATCGATTTATTTTTCGATTCTGATCCGATCCATACACTTGAGTCTATATCTACCCCCCCTCCTTCTCTGCGTCACAAACGTAATGGCAAATTTATTATACCCTTGGACTATATAGTCATACGGGTATAATTAACAATATATTATTTTATTGGGAGAAAATTCTCACGACCTGTACAAGCTTTAAACTGAGGATGCATTTATATTTGAGCTGCATTAAGTGATAAGAATTATTACATGATTTTAATAGTGGTTTTTATTTTGGAGTATCGCTATTTAAACAATATAAAATTTTCTAAGATATGCTCTTATCGAAGATCTTATCACTTATCGTAGCTCCAATATAAATGAACCCTAACACACCTTTCGTTAATAAGCCATAAAAATAAATGAAAATAATATTATTTGACAACTTAGTAAATTAATTGCATAAATACAGGATGAATAGTATAAATATATTATACCATTATTATACCAGATTATTTATCAAAATCTCATATAATAAAAAAAATCGTTTTTGATTCCATCCTAAAAATATGCAATAATATTTTTATTATTTGATTTCTAATATTTTTCACTATACATAAAATAGAAAGTAAAAATATTTCAATTTGAAATTATTTTCATTTTGTTTTCAAATTTTCTCACTTAAAAAATTAATTTCTACTTGTCACTATGTTCATATTTAAAAGTGTTGGAAAACTAACGTTTTAGTTAAAAAATGCATTTAAACTCACGGATAATTGCTATTTTCCATTGGGAATAAATAACCCCATATTAATTTCGAATTTTCATTGAGAGAAATATGGAATAAACGAATAAATAAAAGATAGTTGACCTCGACGGTTCAATTATAAATGTATAAAAAAAATTTAATTTTGAAAATTATATTATTTTGTTTAATTTAAAATAATTTTTGGTATTTAAAAATCTCTTATAAAATTTTATAACACATAAATACAATATTAATTTAGATTTTTATTTCTTTGTATATATCGCTATACATAATATTAAAAATTGATTGTAGTAGATATTAAAATATGTAATAATTTAAAATAAAAAATATATATTTTTAAAATAGATCATTTTCTTTAACATTAAGTTTTTCGTCTTTTTAAATTATTAACAGAGAAATTCTTTTTATACAATCATATTTTATTCAAGTATAAAATACTTAATATTTGTTATTATAACTTTTAATTCCAAAATCAAAAGTTTTAAGTGCCCTTAGCTTTATAAAAGATTTCTATCATTCGCAATATATATATATATATATATATATATATATATATATATACATTTTAATTTTATTTCAAATGAACATAGTATAAATAAATTTTTTAACGCTCAAACTTTCTTTTTAAAATTTATATAAAAATTGAAAAACTCTACTAAAAATTTATATTTAGTATTAGGTACTTTTGTAATAAGAAAATATAAATGTAAGTATATATATATATATATAGTATTTATATATCTAAAACAAAATTATTTTTCAAAAAATCAACAAACTGTCAGCCATCTCATGTACTATACAAAAAATAAACTTATCTAATCTTTAATAACATTTTCTTTTGAAAAATCTATTATAAAATAAAATTACAAGACTTTAAATACAGACATACATTTATTGTATAAAGCTTTTATGTGTTGAAAATTTGACAAAAGCCTGTGAGTTTTAAAATAAAAAAAATTAAATCAAAATACAAAAGGAACAAAAGTTTATTAACTTTTCGTTTCCCTTAGTTATTGTTTATCCTAAGCTTTAATTAAATTTCAAAAATCAAAACAATATTTTATCTGTTCAATTGAGTTCTTAGTTAATATTAGGTGGGATTTATATTGTGTCCACAATCAAAACCATGTTTCAATAACAAGGAACCTTCAATTTGATTGATTTTTTATAGTAATTTTTTTTTTTTAGAATTAAGTTAACATAAAATTTTTAAATTATTTTAAAAAATTTTAATTTTCATTACAGAGTATTCGGGAATGATACATTTACACTTCATTTAGATCATGGCCGAGGTTTTGGAAAACCTTTCCATGATGAAATGACAATTTTAGCACCAGTTATACAATGTTGTTTAATACGACAGACTACATTGGAAAATCTTTTACAGTAAGTTCATTAATTCTTTTGTATAATAATCATTTTATTAAAAAAAAATATTATAAAAAAAACAATATTTAGGTTTCATAATGGACCAAAACATTTATCTCAATTAATGCAAGAATCAATGTCTACTGATCCGGTTAATCCCGTATTATGGGAACCACATTTAAAAGCATTAGATCGTCGTGTAAAAATAATTTTGGACATTCTTCGGGATTGTACTAAAAAATCAGATGAAACTCAATCTGAAGATAATGAATCGTAGCGAATATAAGACAATAAAGCCCAATATTGATTTTAAATTAAAATATTATCAAAATATCAATAAATTAAATCAATTATATAAATTTAAGAAATAATTAAAGAGGAAAAACAAAACTCTTCCTATATTGAATAGTGTTAAGTTAAAAAAAAAACAAAGTCTGTATAAAAAAATTATTAAAAAAGTTTAAAAAAAAAAAAAAACAAAAAAAAAAAAAATTTACTATAAATTAAAAATTAATTTTATTTTTAAAGTGCAGTTAAAGTTTGTTTTTTTCATAATCATCAAAATCTCTCTGTTAATCTTCTATAATTAATTAATCTCAATTGATCTCTGTCGGAAACTTACTCTGTAAATCTTGAATTTCTATACGAACTAATTTAAAAAAAATTTTAAGATACACAAAATATAATTCAAGTATTTCGCAATTGATCATAATCCTATAAGATATTTAAAATTAATTTAAAAACATTACAATTTATATTGCACTTAAAAATATGTTTTATTTTTTAAATACATTTATTTTATATTTTAATTGCACTTGACAAAATAAATTTTTTTTACTAGAACTGACATTTAAAAACTTTTTAAAAATCATTTTCCTAATTAATTTAAAAAAAAAAAATTTTTAATTTTAAAGTTTTTTAATTCATTTTCATCACAAAATGAATAACAAAAAAATTATAAATCCCGCAAAAATATTATTTAGTTAATTAAAATTTTATTAATTAATACAAAAAAAAAAAAAAAAAACTATATAAATTATTATTAATTATTTTTGTAATTATTAAGAAATATTTTTATATAAAGGGCTGTTATCTGATCTAATAACTTAAGAACTATGTTGTAAATGACTATGTTTTGTTTAAAAATGTTAATTTTCCTAAAATATTTATAAATTATAAGTATATGTTAAATAAAATATTTGAAAAAATTTCATTTTAAAAAAAACACTATTTTAATACAGTCAAAGTCTGTTCGAATGAACCAAATCAAAATATTATTTATTTACTATCTATTAGATTTAAAAAAAATGTTCATTTATTAAAAACTCTGTTATAAACGACTTTTCTCTAATTGACCAAAGATTAAACTATATAGATCAATTACTGAAATCAATTATCATTGTTATAAAATTATCTCTACAACTATGTTTTTACAATTCAAGTTCATTGTATCGGGATATCTACTGTATCGAATGTTCATTCACACATACGTTGACTGTATTTGAAAAAAAAAAATAAAATAATATTTTAGACATGATTTCACTAAAATTAATATATAGTTTATTTTCTATTTGTTATTCAATTTAAGAAATTTTAAATATTTAAATATAATTAAAATAATTAAAAAATGTTTAAAAAAAAAATTAAATAATCATGTTTAGAAAATAAATATAAAATTTAAACGAATTTTTCCATTAAGAAATGTATTTTAAGAAATTTAAAAAAAAAAACAAAATGCATAAGGCCAGTTTATTAAAAATTTTATTTAAGTAATTTTATAATATATATATATACGAGTATATATTTAAATTAAAATCATGTCTATTTTATCTCTTTTTTTTTTTTATTATATATATTAAAATTAAATAAAATATTCTTGTTGTTAAATGGCTATGCTATATAACAGATGTTAGTGCCAAAAATTAGTTTTTATAGAAAAATAAAAGTAAAATATGTTTCTTTTTATTTAAAATTTCATTGAACATTGAATTAAATTTAATAATATTATGTAATTTATTTATTTTATTTTATAAATATTAGAAAATTTTAAACTAATGTAATACGGTCTATTCTATATTATATATATTGATTATATTAAAAATATTAAAATGTATATTTGGTCAATAAATAATAACTAAAAATCACAAATTACGATTTAATATTAAAAATTTTATTAAAATTTATTTATATTTATTTTGAGCACCAAACCAAAGTTGTTACATATTTTTTAGTTAAATTTATATAATCATTATTATTTTAATTTTTTTTTTTTTTTTATTTAAAAGTTGAAAAACTTAATTGTTTAATAATTATATTTAGTTAATAATTATGAAATTTTTAAACAATTAAACGACTGCTGCTAAAATTTGTTTTTTTTTTTTGTTTTTAATTTAAAAAATTTTTTTTTGCCTCTTCATAATCGTTCTAAAAAAAAAAAAACCTAAATAATAAATGGAATCAATATTGTTATTTTAATGTTATAATATTAAATCATATATATACCTATATTAATTATGTTAAATAATTTAATTATTTTATTTAGGGACACACTAAAGCTTAATTTCAATTGAAAAATTTAAGAAATTAAAAAAAAAAAAAAAACAAAATAAATACATATATATTTTAATTAAAATATAAACTCATAAGAAATACATAACAAATTTTCTTAAAGAATCTCTTGTTTAATATAAACCTAGTTTTTAATATATTAAATAATTGAATAAAAAAAAAAAATGATTTCTTCCAATAATGTAAAATTCCCCAATAACTTTTAAAATAAAATTATTCATTGTGTGATAAAGATTTAAAATTCAAATTAGAAAATAATTTAAAAAAAAAAAAAAAAAAAAAAATAAAAACGAAATAAAATTTGTTGGAAATATAAAGTAAAAATAAATATATATTAAATTATAATTACATTGAAATTAAATAACAGTTTTTTTTATTTACTTTAATTTATATTCCTTTTTATATAGATGTCTTAACTGCTCACTCTTACATCTTAAAATTTCTAATTATATATTTAATTAAATTGTTATAAATCAGTTTTTTACTTAACTATACGCCTTAATCCTACAAATTTTTAACTCTTTTTATGAAAAAAAAATATTTGCCCGATTAACATAGATCCTAAGGCATAAGAAATATAAGGTTGAGGATCATCGATTAAACATTTAACATTACATTCTTTGATTCTAAGATGTATGTTAATATCATCAAGTCAGGCATCATTTACAACATCTTAACGAGCTTCTTTGGGTTGAGGCATAAATTTATATAGCTTTGACTTTTACCTCTGTTTGGATACTCAGAAAGTTTTGAGGCTCTAATTATTAAAGTCAGTGTTACCTTCATTTAGCGTATATCTAAAATAGCTTTGATCAGCTGTATAACTTTTGCTTGATAATAACAGTTCTAGATCTTCGGATAGGCCTTTGACAACCATTTTTAGTCTCTCTTATAATTTCAGATAAATCTTTTGTTTAGGTAATAATTTATGCGTCGATTAGGACAAAATATTGAAATACTTTCGTTCAAATCTTAAATTTACGCCTGAACTCGTCAAATCTTAAATTAGAACTCTGAACCTAGAACGCTGAACTCGTTAAAAATAATAATAATTTCAAACCAACTCTAACTACTATCTGACCAATGGCGTAGTGGTAAAGACGCCGCCTTTATGTGGAAAGTCTCGGGTTCAAACCCCGGTCTGATCATGCCTTAAAAATTAAAATTAAAAAAAAATATTGCAAAATTGTACAATTATATCGTAATACTTAATATCGTAATATAAAATAATATTTAATATAAATATATTAATAACTCTTGTCTTGGAATATAGATGGCGCACAATATTAACATTTATGTCTAAATAGACTTGGTGAATGGCCTATACTCCTTAAAGGAGTGCAAAAGGAATAAAAAAACAAAAACTCTAACTACAAATCTTTGGAGGTTGCCCAATTTAGAACCTATTGTTAATTGAATTTTTGTTTGCCTCAATCCTAATTTTGAAAACCATAAATCATAACATACACTGTACTCTTTCAAATAATATATCACACTCGAACCTTTAAAAAAATTAATAAATCTAAATACTTATCATTTCTTAAAGATAATCCTAATTTCTTTTACAAGTTACTTAAAAATAATTTAATATTTTTTTACAAAACATATTGATATATTTATTTAATTTATAAAGTTAACACTAATTATTCTTATGTATATACTCATATAAATCCTAAATAAATAAAGAATTGCTCATTATACATTTTTAATATACAAATACCCACCAATTTTCTCACCATAATTTCTCTTTAAAAATTTAATTTAAAAGGGAAACAAATTTATCGTTAAACAAATTCTTAAAAAACAGAAGAAAATAAAAAAAATTAAATCATACCCTTCAAATCAAACTGCCTTTATACATACATAATATATAAATATGTACCTATATATTAAAAAATTAAGAAATTAAACATGCAAATCTACGATTAAAGCTTACTGTTAAAGTTACTACTATCTATAAAAATTATATTCTGTTAAATTATATTTATAATTTACCACTAAACATACGGTATATATATATAGATATACATACAGTATAACAATAATTATTCGACCCTTTCTTTCTTATATATATATATGTACTTATGATTTTACTATGCCATCTAGTTTATCTAATCCTTTCAACTTTACTTTGAATTATTACAACCAAAGAGAAAATTGTTTTTGTATTATTGTTATTATTATTATTATTTTTATTATTTTTATATAAAAGAATTACTTCATAATATAGAAAACCTAAATAACCCTTAAAAAATATTTACCATCAACGATCTCATTCTCTCTCTCTCTCTTTCTTTCTTTCTTTATTATTTCAGTTGAATATGTAATAAAACCTGACTTTAACATTAAACACGTGATTTAGCTATAAATTTCGGTATGTAAAACAATATTTCGTGTGTAGGTACCTTTCGTAACATTTGAATATTTTTTATTTTTTTATTTTTTATTTTTATTTTTTTTCTTACATCCTTAAGGCTTTTATTTAAATTGAAGGTAAATTAACATTACTACAAGTAAACTATTACCAAACAATATAAATTTCTATATATATATACATACATATATAGAAGAGTGTGTAGATATATGTTTCAATTATTTTAATTGTATACACAATTATAAGAATATACTTATATATATGTTAAACATTTTATATATTAAATAACTGCACATTCATACAAACTATTAAACTGTACGTAAATTAAGTTTTTATAATGGTATTTATGGTGGTTTTTGAAAATGATTTCACCTCGGTAAGGAAACAGGAAACTTTGGTAGATACATTTCAAATTCAAACATAATAATTTTCGGGTTAATTTATAAAGAAATATGCACTTTTTTTATACTTTTTGTTTAAATATACTAAGTACATAATATATACACTTTTTTTATATATATATACATATATCAAGAACAAATAACAATATATACATCTATCTATATATATATATATATAGATATAAATATAAGAAATGAGAAAGTTTTTATATGTACATACATTATTTACCTTTATAAATCTATTATATCTAGATATATATATATATATATATATATATACAATACAAATACAACAAATATACAAAATAAAAAAAATAAAAAAAGATTCATCTATATTCTTTATTTTATATTCTTCGAACTGCTACTGAAACTTCCTAAAAGGAAACTTATATTATATTTTTACAGTATGAATGTTTTATACTTTAAAGAATATAGAATGCAAAATGCAAATTCAATGAAGACACTTTTAAACCATAATAAAAAAAACAAAAACAAAAAAACAGAAGAAAAAAAACATTACCTTGGTCTGTTCTGTTATTGTATTGTTTATTGTATGTATTGTATAGAAAATATGCCTTTAGATACAAACAATTTTTAACTTCCTTTGAAGGCTTTATGGTAATTTCAGCCCTAACGAAACAAAATTATTACATTTTAATAGAAATAGAAAATAAAACTTATATACATATATATATATATATATATATATATATATAGAAACAAAGCAGGTGCAAGTACAAGATACTAAATCAAATGATTGAAAAAAAAAGTAGTAGGTATTACTTTACTACAATAAGTTGTAGTTTTGTATCTGTTGTGCACACTTCAACTTGTAAAAGTATAATCTTTTTTTAAAAGCATAAACAACAAACCGGATTTTATTTTAAAGAACAAAATAATTTAAAAAAAATAAAAAAATAAAATTAAAAATTTTACATAAATTATGCAAAAACCAGAACTTAGTC